>MU182077.1:569252-608210 GCA_016904865.1 Pissodes strobi
GTGAAAGTTGTGAAACAGATACCAACGAAAAAAAACCATTAAAGCGTATATACTACTATATACATCTACTTACAAAAAAGTTAATAAGTCTATCACTGTCACACATCACTAAAGAAAACGATAAAATAAAAATAGATACCGTCTCTCCAAACATTATCTGTATACCAAAACCTAAACAGACCACATTATTGCATATAATATGTATAAGTCAGTGACTCAAATAAGCTTTCTATTCAACAAACAACCAATTGAGAATATATTTAAACAACTTGAATGACACTTGCCCGATGCAATTTTACTAAACAATACAATTGTGTTATTTGAATTATTTTGCAATTGAGTCTAGGAATTAGAAAAAAATAGAATCATAGGTGGGTGTTGAAACTAGACACTAGTCAATAACAAGTTACGACTTAATTTCGTAATTGCGTAGAAGCATTTTTAACTTATCTACTACGCTTAACGATATTAGTAGATTAATAAATATAGGGTGGATTTGAAAAAAGTGCGTGGGTACTCTCAGATAACAATACAAAGTTAAATTTACTGAATATTTATAAACCATATAAATTGTATCGACCCTCTCTCACGTTCTCATAATTTTAAACAAATTTTAGCTTAATTTGTTTCTTTCTTCCAAAAAGACTTGTAGCTTGACCATATTAGCCCAAATAACATAATAACATAATAAATATACGAAAAAAATAATAATAAATTAGCCCAAAGTAGTCTAAAAAACATAAATATAAAAAAGACCTACAGCTTGACCTAGAACCAGATTAACTTAAACAACGTAATAAATTTAAGAAAAATAATAAAATTAGCCTAAAGTAGTAAAAAAAGATAAAAATTAATCTACAACTGCAATATTAACTCCGATTTGGCCACATGTTAAATTTAAACCTAAACTAGTTCAACAGGACCAAATCACAAATCCTAAGAAGCTAGGAATAAATTAAGGGATAAATCATCTTTTGTGAAAGTGACCTAAAATGAGCCTACAATTGCGTCTAGTCTAGGTTGTAGTCAGAAGTAATTTATTAAAAAATAAGTGACATGTTCCGCTTTTTCGCTTTATTAAAATTATATATTTGTATTTTCAAGAATATTGCTCGCTTGCCTGTATCTAAGGCCCACTTTTTTTGATAAAATGTTGGCACTTCAGATGAACCTCTATACAACTTTTAGATTGAACTCTTCTTTATCGTTTATAACAAACTCTGTATGTGTATATCAAAATATACATGAAAATCCCACACATTATATCAGTTTTAGGTGGCAATATCAACAGTTTACACTAAAACCGTATACAAGCACAGCATTTAGTGATCATTTTTTAGTTCAAATTGTCAATTTTTTGGGACTCTTTATATAATTTTTTTAATAATGTTATAATTAGGATTCTTATCAGTTTTTGTACGATCAAAAATCAATAATCTGGACGATTAATGAGCGAACATTGTAATTTTTGTGGATTATGAATTGATAACATACATCCTTGAAATACTTTGAGTTTTTGCAAATTTATAAATACATCGAAGATTTACTATCAATTTGAATTAGTTATTATTTTAGCAAAATAGTATGTATGTCACTGATACTTGAACTGGCATAGGACCTTGGCTTTTTTAAAATAGGTCATAATAAGTATATGACTAAATATAATTGAAAATTTTTATTCGATAAAAATATCTCTCGGGTAAGAGATATTCAGAAGTATAATTTAAAACGTACAAGTAAATAAGCCGAAAAAACAAACAAAACCCAGAAAGAAAATAAAAAAAATACTAAACGTTCCATTTAGTTTCCAAAAGACTGAACCCATCTAGAAATATGCCATTATCATGTGAATTCTGTAAACGGTTGATTACAACTTTATTAAGTTATACTTTCCAGCATGTCGTGCTTTATTAGTAATACAAATTTTTTATTTAAATTTTGTTTTTAATAAAATTTTTGGGCGAAACAAACCAAAAAAAGTTATTGAAAGAAAAATTTGGAAAGAAAAAGTTTTTAAGACATTTTGAAAAGAACAAAATTAGAGTCAAAGAAACGTCGAAAGATTTTCTGATGAAAGTTTGCTTAAAAAGGTAAAAAATAACCAAAGCCGATATCAAAAAACTGTTGAACACTCAGCAAGTTGAGCTTCCAAAATTCCAAAATCGAGCTATCAGGAAGTTCAAGGAAAAATTGATATTGAGATTTATATGGGGTATGGATAATAAGAAACTTTTTAAAGCATCTCATATGCGATGTGTTTTCTTTCAACACCCTGTATAAGTCTAAGTAATCCTATTAATTAACAAAATAATGTGAATAGCTTGTAAAAGGTAAGAGTGAGATGATGCGCCTCATTCAATTAATTATACCTGGTGAAAACTAGACTAACCAGAAAATTAATTGCAACTATTAGAATCATTAGGTCTGGAGGTCGTTGGTTTTTAAAATATGTCTTTAACAGAATTAATAGAGTATGTTCAGATAGTGAATCACGCGAATGTTTTGTTTGCAGGCAAATGTTTTCGGAGGTAACAAATGTTTCCAGTTAAAGAAGGAACACACACATACACATTCAAAGGATATTTTCTATAAAGATCTAGTCTAGACTATAGCAATGTGATATAGGGTGAAATAAAATATATTATTTTCCCTACAACCACTTTCGAAAATGAGAAAAAAAGTAGTTTAACTTAGCCAGAAAAGCCTTATATGACAAGCATACGGAAAATCATTTCAACACACTTGTTGAAAGGTATTTTCAACCATTCAACCCAACTATAATTAAAAAGATGGCATATGATGTCAATTTGACAGTGTAGTTAATCTGATACTTTGACTTGACAGATGAGGATAAGACGATAAGTTACTTTTCAACACTAGTGTTGAAAAGTCGATTTCAACCCACATGTCATATTAATCATTTCTTAAGAATCTAAAGAGTGCTTTTTTCTTGTTTTCATAGAATAATTGTAAAAAAAATACTGTACATTATTCGTGTGAAAGTACTTTTTCAAACTCAGTTAACGCCTCATGTTAAAAACTACCTCTCATTTGAAAAATAATATTTTCAACACTTGTTTTGTAATATATTATTAAAATCCTGTTTATCAAATAGGTAGGTACAAGCAAATCTTGGAAGTCCATAGTTTTTTAATAAAAGTAAAAAGTACTAAAATCCCCAGTGATGAAATACACAAAATTCAAACATAATATCTTTTTTTTACTACTAACATGATAAATCACCATTATTTACTCCATTCCTCAAATGAGAAGTAACATTTCTCACCCTAGGTAAATAATAATATTAAAAAAAACCTAGGTCAATAATGAAACGGAAACGGAAAATGTCAAAATGTCAAACTTGTTAGTTTGACAACTAGTTGTCATTTCGGATTATTTGAAAAATGAGTAGGAAATGATTAATTTCAAAATCTAATCACTTCAAATAATGATAAGGATTGTATCAGTGCTATTAGTAAAAAAATTATATACAGTATGACTCACTTTTCATGACTCGCCATAATATTCTTATTAATAATGCGATTTTGTCAAAATTTAGATGGAAAGAAGGTACTTTGTATGTATGGAGCTGTCAGGAGATTAATGTTACGATATCTGTCAGTTACACAACTGAACTTCCAGGCTACTTGATATATCGAACTATTTGAAAAATAAGTAGAAAATGACTAATATAAAAATCAAATCGAATCAAATATGGTAATATATTAGTGTTAGTAGTAAAAAAAATTCTATATATACCTCGGTTGAGAAGGCCATTATTAACCTCGCACATTATATCCTTCGGCGCTACGCACCTCAGGATATAAAAGTGCTCGGTAAATAATGGCTTACTTCTCAACCTAGGTATATAATATACTATTTTTTAGGAACGGTTGCCATTAAGCACGCAAGTGGGTAACAGGGTTCCGTACTGCCTCTTTGGTAAAAACCCCCCACTGAAGTGTCAAAATAGATAAGTATATGCAACCAACTAAACTCCTAGAATGATTAGGTCTGGAGGTCGTTGGTTTTAGAACATGTATTTAAAAGGATTAATAGAGCATGTTCAAATAGTGAATCACGCGAACAATTTGTTTGCAGGCAAATGTTTTCGGACTAGTCTAGATTATAGTAGTGTGAAGCAGGTTGAATTAAAATATATTATATTCTCTACAACCACTTTTGAAAATGAGAAAAAAACAGTTTAACTTAGCCATAAAAGCATTGTCTCAGGAGCATTGCACTTGTTGAAAGGTATTTTCAACCCAATTATAATTAAACATATGGCAGATGATGTCAATTTGACAGTGTAGTTGATCTGATACTTTGATTGACAGATGAGGATAAGATGATAAGTACTTTCAAACACTAGTAATGAAAACTCCATTTCAACACGCATGTGATATTAATCATTTTCTTAAGGATCTAAAAAGTGCTTTTTTCTCATTTTAAAAGGATGGTTGTAAAAAAAAATAGTGTATGTACATTATTTGTGTGAAAGTACGTTTTCAAACTCAGAGGATTTCAGCGCTCGGCTAACGCCTCATGTTAAAAATGTCATCTTATTTGAAAATAGTATTTTCAACACTTGCTATTGTTAACTTTGGCTCTTACTATTGTGTTATCTATCGTCTTTATTGTATATTTTTGGCACTTTAAAGTTTATCGTTGATTCTGTGTTCAGTTCTCAGTGTCAAAGTGTAGATTTTGAAACACTGAATCGAACAGTGCTTAATTCATAAAAGTTAATATGTAGAGTGGCCCAAATAATCAATAAAATTCATATAAATTACATTACTACCGAAACTGTATGTCTGTCCAAAAAACAAGCATATTTCTCGCCAACAATACATCGGAATCCTTCCATAAGCATTATTTAGGCTTTATGAACAAGTTTAAATGTTAGTGGAGCGGATTTTGAATACACGTTTTGTGATTCTATTAAAAACTTAGCCGATTGGTGGAGACGTCAATACTTGTATTATTTTGAAAATGGCAGAAAGAAAAGCCTTGCTCCAAATGTAAACAATTGTGTGTTCTTAAGGCAAGACCAAAGAAAATGAAACTTATGGTGCGGCATGTGACTCTTGTAAGGAATGGGTGTGTCGTAAATGTGCTAATATTAATACTACTGAAGCACACGCAGCCGCTCTTACACACAGGGCGATACTGTTTTTCTGTACTAATTGTAAGATTAAACTTGAAAAACTTACAGATGCACTTCAAAAATATAAGGCCGAACTTAATAATAAAGAATATTAACTTTGATTTGGAATTGAGTAGAGTAAGTAATAATGATTGGAATTGAGCAGAGTAAGTAATAATGCTTTTTAGACTAGATAGCCCACGAGTAAGCTTTGTACTTTTAAACATACAATCTCTTAGAAACAAAATAGATGAACCTCTCATCTTCTTAAATTCACGCAACTTTCCTGATTAATCCTTATAACAGAACATTGGTTAAAGGTGAATGAAATTGTATTTTTAGATAAGTATATCCTATTAACATATTTTTGTAGAAAAGAGGCCCAACATGGAGGCACAATATTTATTAGAACACAGGCAATTGAAGAATAAAAATTTAAATCACTAGCTTCTTATGATCACTTATTGGTTGAAAAAGGGTTTGTATTTCTGTGTGCGTAAGCACAAAGCTTAGTATTTATGTTATTTGTATATAAGTATCGTCCCCCTTCATGTAGTGAACAGATAGATATAGATTTATATTTTTGTTGGAATTGTTTAACCTTGGATTCAGGATTGTACTAGCCGGTAATCTGAATATTAACTTTGCAAACAGTGGTCATATTTACACTACTGAATTGACAAACTTATTGAAGTCCTTTGACTTTAAAATGCATGTTGAACCTTAAACTATATAATATATGCTCTAAGTGTTGAACAGCCAACAAGAATCTCACAATTCTCGTCGACTATTATTGACTACGTTTGCACTAGAAATTAGGATAGCTGTGAGTGTGCAGTCAGGAATCCAGGTCTCTCAGACCATGAGGCTGTACTTTTTAGCATTTTTTTTAGTGAGTGTGGGAGGCAAACTGGGTGTGTTCAGGGAAGAATTTCTTCGAAACATAATTTTACAAATTTTACACAACAATGTCAAAACACTAATTGGACGGCTTTAACTACCCACTTCACCTTGTCTGACTTCCATAATTCTTTAAGCACAATTTTTGAAAAATGTTTTCTCATAAGGGACCTGAAAATTAAACCTAAGGCTAAGAAGCCTGGGGTTAAAAAAGGAATAAAAAGTGCATCCAAGAATATACGATCTCTTCACACGATCCGAAAATTCTACATCAATAATGATTTTTTTATTGCCTAGTTTAACAACTATAGAAAAATTTACAGACGAGTAATAGAATTATCGAAACAGAATCATGTTCGATCCCGATTATCTCGTTCTTCAAATAGACAAAGAGAATGATGGAATATTGTCAACCAACTCCGCGGAAAAACTAAACAAGAGCTCTAAGCATTCTCTCGAGCCTGAAGTTTTTAATGACATTTTTTGTAATGTCTCACAAAGGTTATCAAGGGATATAAAGTCTGCATCTAATCCTCTTGACCACTTAAAAGACAAATGTTCTGATTCATTTTATCTTGCTCCGACAAACCAGTATGAACTAAGACAGGCACTTGGGGAAATAAAAACAAGACTAGCACTGGCTGGGATGGGATTTCACTTAGGATATTTCAGCATTTACCGGATTGTGTTCTAGTTAGCCTCGCTGAGGCAATCAACCATTCCTTTCTGACAGGCAGCTTCCCTGAATGTCTGAGGATTTACAGAATTGTTCCAATTCCTAAGTGTGATGATCCCAGCAAGGCAGAACACTTTCGGCCAATTGCCCTCTTACCAACACTCTCCAAGATAGTGGAAAAGTTAGTGAAGAATGGGGTTACATCTTTTTTGGAATGCAAAAAACTACTCAACATCAATCAATTTGGCTTTCAATCGAAAAAAAGTACCTCAGATGCTGTTTTTCACTTTCTTAGCGAACGATATGTACGTCTGAACGAGGCTTTTGATTGTGTGAATCACAGAGTGCTGCTGCAAAAGTTGGACCATTACGGCTTTAGAGGCAATTCTTTGCTTTGGATTGAATCTTATCTATCATACAGACAGCAGTCTGTGAGGGTTGGAAATGTTGACTCAGGACTTAAATACAATTTGACATGTGTTCCACAAGGATCGGTACTGGGACCAATCCTATTTTTAATATACATCAATGTTATTGTAAACACAGACATAAAAGGACTTATTACTTTATTTGCAGACGACACAACCATTTTATGGACGCTTCGTAACAAAGATACCTTAATGCGTACCATAGAATCTGATGTTCAAAAAATTAAGGACTGATGATATCCTTTAACTTTTCTAAGACACACATCATGCATTTCAATTGTGTGCCTGAACCAGTCATATTGGATAATAACGAAGTTTCATGTAGTGATGTGTCAAAGTTTCTTGGTGTGCTAATAGATAAAAACTTGACTTTTAAAAATCACATCATAAATCTATTAGGTAAATTATCATCAGGCTGCTATGCACTAAGCATAGTTTCTAAAACTGGATTTTGCAACTTCCCATATGACTTACTTCGCTCTAATCAAGTCTCATTTGCAGTATGGGATAGTGTTTTGGGGTTGCACCTGCCAGGGCCTGTTGCATTCAGTGTTTGTATTGCAAAAAAGAGCTGTCAAGTCAGAAGAATGTGTGGGGCAGATCCAAGGGAATCCTGCAAACCCCTATTTGAAAAACACAAGTTGTTGACTTTGCCATCTCTGTTCATCCTTGAGACATGTTGTTTGTTGTATAAAAGGTCGTCTACACATCTAGTACTCACAGCAAATAACACAAGGCAGAGAGGGTGTTTACCACACACAGTGCTTATAAAAAACTCAATAATATATAATGCCAGGAAGACGTATAATCATATTATATATACTATTATTGTTATTATTATTATCGTAACAAATATTTAAAATTGTGTGACACATTCTTCACCTCTCTGAGGTCTATGTAATTTATTTTACGATGGAACAAATAAATCTTTTCTATTCTATTCTATTCTATTCCAAGACCATTAAGAGACTTGCTAATCATTTTACAGATTTTAAGTGTAAACTTAAATATATTCTGATGAGTAAGTCATATTATATCCTAAATGAGATCTAGATCTCCCAGATTCGGTTTTTTTTCTCTTTTTTTCCTGCCCTTTTCTCCTTCACACTT
Organism: Pissodes strobi; assembly: GCA_016904865.1. Classification (NCBI taxonomy): domain Eukaryota; kingdom Metazoa; phylum Arthropoda; class Insecta; order Coleoptera; family Curculionidae; genus Pissodes; species Pissodes strobi. The sequence continues at coordinate 577,513 of MU182077.1, forward strand.
CAGCACTCAGCAATGCATTATGGAGAAGGATTTTCTCCCTTTAACCCTTAACCGGCCATGTGGCATCTCTCAGACTATGCAATAAATAAATTGCACCATATTTCGTAAATGGGACCGCCCCCAAACCGGTCACGCCACCTAATCTTTTCGCTATTGGTAAACTGTAAATCGCCCATTCGACATTATTTTATAGTCATTTAGAAGCAAACCACCGCGGTAAACCTGTTTGCAGTAGTCTCCCAGACGCCACATGTTCGTTTGTGTAAGTAAAATATAAACTACGCTATGGCCGGTCCTTCGAAAATAATTCCGTTTTGGTGATGAAGAATTTGAAGACACTCTTTTACGTTGGTATGGCGAAGTTGACAGTAATGCTAGTGATATAGAAAGTGCATCTGAACAGGAGAATATTGTATCTGAACATGTGTAAACAAAGGCGATGTTTGACTTTTGCTGGGAGGTAACCTATTTGTTTTTTTTTGTTCTTTTCTTAGTGAATGTATTGATATGTTCTATTATGAACCATTTTTTGTCAAAACGTTGGCAATTTGTTTCTTTGTTTAACTTTTTTGAAACGAGAATGACATTTATGTTTAAAAGCGTAATTGCTAATTAGTATTGTTGTTATTATGGTTATTATTAGATAAGTATTATTAAAAATACTAAATTTGTGTAGAAATATGTTTATTTGTTCCTTGCTGTATCAATATAATAAAAGTCTTTCAAAAAAATGTCATTTTGGTGTTTATTTTTTGAATAGTCTGCTAGACGCCACATGATACTTTGTGATAAAAAATCTCACATGGTGTGTTAAGGGTTAAGTAGATGTATGTATGTGTTGTAAAATTGTATCTTATAGATGTAAGTTGTAAACTAAATATACTACTATTGTATGTAGGTGGTATATGTCCTATAACCTTGCCTATAACTGCGTAACACTTTTAATGCTTTTTTCTCTTTTTTAACAAATAATTGAACACCACATTTCTATATGATTTAATTACATTTTAACATTCCTTTTTAATTAAGTAGGTATTTGTCCATTTACTTTATAATTTCAGCTTTGTCAACAGAATTGTAAAATATTCTATGATAATAAAGCATTTTTTGACTTTGACTTGATTTTTTAATATATTATAAACCTGTTTAGGTTTAAATAGGTACAAGCAAATCTTGGAAATCCAAATTTTTTAATAAAAGTACTAATATCCCTAGTACACAAATTTCAAGCGTAATATCTGAGACTGAAATTAGTTTTAAGAACAGTTTGTCAGTAAACATGTAGGTAGGTAACAGGGTTCCATACTGATTCTTTGGTAAACAACCCCAACTGGTGTGTAAAAATAGAAAAAGTATTTACAGCGAGTTACAGCATATCAAACAATGCAAAGCCTGAGCAAAACTATATTCATATTTAATAATACATTGCTGGTTTAACTTAAAAATGTAATTTCTACTAAGTATTAAATAGGTACCTAGCAAGTACATTTCTTCAAGCATTTTTATTTATGGCTTATAGCTGAATAAGGCAACCAGCTTGAAATAAATAAAATATAATTTATCTCATATTAAATATAAATACTCTAAAAAAATAAAATATTACAATAATACACAATTCAAAAAAGAAAACACTCAATTTTCAGTTACATTTTTTATTTTTGACTTGAAATAATTTTCAATCTGGATTATTTTAAAGTGGTCTAATGGCAATTTGTACATGTAATAATTTGGTTAAATCTAGGTTTCTAGTTCATTTAGACCACAATTTAGAATATGATGGATTACATATTGAAACTTTACTTTTTGATCGCCCTTTTAGATGTTGAGTTCAGCTTGAGGTTTACCTTGGAGTTTACCATTATAAATTAAATATATTATCACATAAATGAATAGGTAAATACCTACAATATCACTTACATTAATAAAAAAAAATACTTACCAACAAATAAGTACGAATTAAGTACTGCAAACTTGAAGAATACTACTTGGATACTGCCAGTTTACCAGTGAAATATAAACTAAGCCTGTGACCAATCAATTAAAGCATTTTAAATTGCTTTTATTAGGCAATTCAAATGAGAGAATAGGATAAGAAACTACCGTTCCACTCCACATTTAGCTAGAAAAATAATATGATCCATGGGCATACCTACCAAAATTAAAAGTGATGAATTAAACTTAATCTTAATTGTGTCAATTTCGCTTTTGGTAGAGTTCGTATGAAAGTTACTTACGGATTATTTTTACCCCCAAAAAATAATTAAAACAGTAGGAATTCACTCAAATTTTGAAAAAATCGGTCCAATTAACTGACAATTCTCAGGCAACAAACTTAACTACATAACCTCAAAACGATTGCCAAGTTTAGATGTACTTTTGTCTTGCCTCTGCTTTTAGGTCAAAAATGTCACTGAAGAATTGATCGAAAATACTAGGTAGGTATGTCATGTCATGACGATCTCCGAAACGAAACCTCCGAAAAAGCTACTTCTGAATATTTCTTTATTGTTTTGTGTTGCATATTATTACGGGTTATTATTTATTAATTATTTATAATCGCACATCCTAAATGTTATTTTTACCATCAACTGAAGTAAAAACTGTTCTGGAACGTAGCTATTTCAAAGCCCGTAAGTATTTCTTGACAAATTTGGCAAGAGCGCAGGAGACCTCGAAATAACTTGATCGTGATTGGAGGACACTTGGACTTTGGACCTCATGTGATCATGCACATGGTCAGATATTTTTGAACAAATCGGCGCGGCGCGGCGGTGCCTTCTTACTTCTGTCAATAAGGCGTCGGTTACATTGGATAAGAATTCGTACAAAAATGTGGTCGTAAGAATTCGTACGAATCAGTTATGACGAATTCTTACGACGTGGGTGGTTACACTGCTCGGTTTTATTTATACGAATACAGTACGAATATTAACTTATTATAAAGGGATAATGGACTCTATCTCAGAGTTTCAGTTTTTGGGAACATCACCATCATATCTTTTAGTGAAAAAATAGAAGCACATTGGTTGATTTGTGTGGAATTTCACTTACTATCAAACATGGAAACAATTTGTAAAATGTACCTAAATACTAGTTATTTTATGTTAAACTTGAAAATTGTTGTTTAATAAATATAATTTGTACTTATTTTTTGCTAAACATGGTAAGTACCCAAATGGAAATACCTACCTCCTAGTTTAATTCCAGTCGCTACTTTTCATAATTTTTTATTTAACTCTCTATTATGGTATTGTTTGCTTTTCTGATCCCATAGGGATCTTAGTTCGTGAACCAAAGTAATCAGTACTTTGAAATCCATGTCACTTAAAGCCCAATGAACCCAGTTAGTCGTACGAATAACTACCCAAAAAACAAAATATTTTGGTCGCATTGAAAATACATACGAACTCGCACGAATTCTTAAGAAATAATCGTAAGCAATATAATCACAAATATGTCAATATACGCATTTGATTCCTTCCGACGACTTCTTACGAATTCGCATGAATTCGTACGAGCAAATTTTCGTACGAATTCTTATCCAATGTAACCGCCGCCTTAAGTATAGGATATTCATAATTCATTCATTCCCGCTATCGATTAGGGTAGGGTCAGGATGTAGTAGGTGTATCGTGAGTAGGGTTATTATACGGGGGTTAGAGAGTAATTACTAAATAAAGGCAGTTTTTGTAATGATCGACGCAGACTAATTTGGGCCAAAGATTAAATGGGCTATGCTAGCAGAGTATGCTAGTGAGCGACTTAGTTTCGTAATAATTTATAATCTAATAGGTTTTTTTATATTAGGGTAGGCACTGTAGGCAGTGAGTATATAGGGTTATTTTTATGGGTATTGAGTCGTAGATCACGAAAATCAAGGAAGTATTAGGTATTTTACTGTTTGTTAGCTGCTGTATTTGGTTTATATAATTTAATTTAAATAATCGCCCTTTTGGGACGCGCTATATTTTCTACAAATAGAAACGAATGATTGCCGTCTTTTTTAACCATATACCTAGTTGCAGTTATGAGTTCTGAACATTGACATAATATAACAAACTTGAGTTATAGGTATACCTATGCCCAGAGGCGGCTGGTACATAAGTGCTGCGGAACTGCAGAACCACCAAAATGCTCCTATATAATAAATATAAAATCTAAAGCAGAAAAATATAAAGCCACCTTAACAACAAATAAATAGCATGCATCGCATCTAAACACTAAGTAGCAGAAAAATATAAAGCCACCTTATACTGGCGTCACGAGCCGAACTATGAATATGCGTCGCATCGCTCTGCTTTGTTTTCCTACGCTTGTCGCTTGTGGTCATTCATTACTTATTTGGTCTATTGTTTCTGACTGCAAACTAGATACGATACCCCCGCATGTTCCCGCGCCGCCCCTTGTCCTCTCTTTTAACCGCCGAAATTAACGCAAAATTGTGCTGCATTCGGGCAGAACATTTCAGGGTTGTTTTTCGCAAGTTTGCATTGTCGGCTGTCTGAAACAAAGGAGACGTCTACTCCCGGATATTACGATTGATAAAGGAGGATCCAGTCGTGGAAAAACTTACAAAAGACAGTTTATATAATCGCGATATTTATGCCAGAAACGGATGGGTATGCGGATGTAATAAAAAATGCGTTTTTCTGTTTCCCTTGCGTACTATTTGGAGGTGACAAATCGTGGACACAAGTCGGTGTAACGGATTTAGTGCATTTGAGTGACAAAAGAAAAAACATGACACATCAAAACACTTGCACAATCAAATGGCATATGCATTATTAGGTTCTGTAAATATTAGGGAACAACTTGATTCCGCATATTGGACAAATATTCAAAAACAATGAAAATGTAAGTAGACAATTAGTGCTTTAAAAAATTATAGATTGTGTTAAGTTTTGTGGTGTTTTTGAACTGGCCCTTAGGGGACATGACGAAACAGAAAAATCTGATAATCCTGGAATTTTCCGTGGCCTAATAAATTTTACTGCTGAATTGGACAAGACTTTAGCACAACATTTGGAAAAATCAACAGTTTTTAATGGCATATCCAAAGGAATTCAAAATGATATTTTAGACTGCATGTTAGAAGTATGCCATGATCGAATTTTGGAAGAAATTCGGGAATGTCCATATGTAGCTGTCATGGCCGATGAAACAACCGATATTTCAGCTAAATCGCAAATGGTTATAATACTCAGATATTACCGAAATGGACAGCCAGTAGAACGTTTTTGGACTTATTTAGTACCTTCAAAATTAAATGCAGAGACTTTAGCTGAGAACATTTTAAGTGTTTTGAACATTACTCTAAAAAATTCAAATGACAAACTAATTGATCAAAGTTACGATGGAGCAGCTGTCATGGGTGGACGGCATACTGGGGTTCAAGCCCGAATCAAGGAAAAATATCCTTTTGCACACTTTGTACACTGTTACGCGCAAATTAAATTTAATAATGTCTAAAGCTTGTTCCGATAGTTATCAGGTTAGACTTTTTTTTGTAAATTTGAGTGAAATCCCCACCTTTTTTAAAAATTCACCACAACCGGTGGCAGTGTTAGACAAAACTGTGCAAAGAATAATTCCTCATGGCGCTCCAACTCGCTGGAACATCAATATTCGAACTATCAATGTTGTTTTTGAGCATCGTGAGTCTTTTATTGATTGCATGGAAGAGATAGAAGAAACTTTTGATAATACCACCATTTGTAGTTCAGCATCTTCCATTCGACGGATTCTTATAGATCAAAATTTTTTATTTTGGTTAACATTTTTCCATCACATAATGCCTCATGTATGAAAATGTATGTATCGAAACCTATTTTTTTAATGAAATATTTTTGCTGGGCGAATTTCTAATTCACCATTTTAGGCCGTTTGACCTTGACAGTTGTAAAAAATTTTCGCCTGCGGCGCATTTTTACGCCTGCGGCCCCCTGCTGCGAATATATTCAATTGTTTCAATTTTGCCTCCCCTGAGCAGCACTGCCTCATTAACAGGTCAGGAGCCGCCACTGCCTATGCCTATATGATTCTGAACCAAGAATCGGTTAGAGTTTACGATTCTTGGTTCTGAACATACAGTGAATAGCGATTACCAATAAATTTAAAAATCTAGGATTTATAATTTATATATTTATTTACAGAAAATACTGTCAAATACCTATACCTATACTTTCTTGACTAGTAGGTAACCAGTAATCCAAAAAAAAAAAATTGAGCGAGTCTGCTAGTACTCGAGACACTGATGTGTAAACAAACATATGTCGTATATATCGACATCCATGGACATGAAAATCTAATACCGCCCTAGCTTTTTATAGAGCGCCACTTGAGTCGTTCGCGGATTAGCTTGCTCCTCACATCGGTTTACCCATTTCTGTCCCATTGCCGAGATTGACCCTCATACCGCCGCGTAAGATGTCTACACATCAAAACCTAGAGCTTATTAGCTACTTTTCATATTTAAGCATTAGGACACAAAAGTTTGTGATTAGGGTAGGTTTTCAGCATTTTAGCGTGTTAGGTAGATATGCGTGATTCTAATCAGCGGATCAGCCACGGATAGGACCCTACTGACTGGCTCGGGAAAGTTACCTTCACCCGATAAAGTTACTTAAGGGGCATGGCCTATGTAGAAACTGAGTAGTGCCAATGGTGTTTTCTAAAAAATATATGTTACCATAATAATTTAAATGATGAACATGTATTTATTTTTTGACATTACACTTTTTGATGTGTAAACATCATACGCGGCGGTATGAGGGTAAATCTCGGCAAATGGGACGGAAATGTGGAGACGGAATGTGTAAACTGATGTGACATTATAACCCGTGCGCATTGAGGAGCAAGCTAATCCAGGACGGCAGCGATTGTAACGACTCAAATGGCGCTTCTAAAAAGCTAGCAGCTAGGGCGGTATCAGATTTTCATTATATTATATTCGCAGTGTACGTATTTGGATCCATAGCACAACTTATTTTTAATAGACGGTTGAATTTAAAACGAATTGTCGATTCAAAATCCACAACAAATTTGTCCAAAGCCACGGCTATCGTCCTAAAAAAGTCCGGAAATTTCTGATTTTTATACAATTTTGCCATTTAAAATCGTTTTTAAGCGGATTTCAGGCGATAAAAAGCATGTTTTAAATTAAACGAACTGTCAAAAGTATTATTCAGATGCCCAGACGTTTAAAACAATATTGAGTCATGGCCCTCTTCTAAAATTTGCAAAATTTGGTTATTGACTTTTCCAAATCAAAGGATGCCGCCCCAAGATGACTAGCTGGTAGTGAATAAGCTGTGTCCATAAGTTGATTCCTGATGGCATTAGATTTTCGTGTCGAATTTGTGCAGTGAGCTAATCCACTCCGATTGAAGCTGCCAGTAAGTATTATTAAAGAATCCGAACTAATATTATAAATGCGAATAACTAATATTATAAATGCTAATGTGTTTATTGTTTGTTGCTTACGCTTTCACGCATAAACGACTCAACCGACCATCATGAATCATGAAATTTTGTACCCGCGGCTTCGCAATTACGATTAGCTTTAAACCTATTTTCCACGCGTAAACTACTTAACCGATCATCATGAAATTTTGTACAAATATTTTCAAAAGTATAGTAAAGGACATATGAAACTTTTAGCTTTTACCGTGGCTTCACTCGCGTTGATTTTTACGGTTAGTTTTAATCCTATTTTTATTTCCTTGAGGTTATATTTGTAAAAAGTTTTTTTCTTGATTTTGGGCATGCCTTGGGTTAGTTTTGGTTAGTTTTTCTTCGATGCGCCCCGTAGCGAGCGAAGGGCTATGCATGTTAAGACATTCTAATGCAAACGTTACATATGTAAACATTAAACAACGCACGCCAGGCGGTATCTTTGACGGGAATGTGTTTTGCTGGCTATCTGTAGCCGTTACTGTAAAACGTGTTCCTTTTAACGCCAGAATATAGGCAACCAACTCCAATTAAGTGGTTGCCTATATTCAGGCGTCACGCGGCCAAACGTGGGATTAAATTTTCATGTCGATGATGTCGATATAGGATATGTTTACACATCAGTTGCTCGATACTAGCAGATTCGCTCAATTTTTTAAATATTTACATTAAAAAACATACCACAGACGTGATAAAATAAATACATCACTAAGTAAATGAAAGTGAAACTAAACTAATTAAATTAAAAAACATGTTTATAAATTTATAGATGTTGACCTACCTATCTATAGCTTATAAAAATAAATACAAAATAATAAAACTATTACCTAGTACGTGAAAGGTAGATACCTATAGCATATACTTCATCTAAAGTCTAATTATGTTTTATAAAGGCTAATATGCATGGGCGTAGCCAGGATTTGCTCTAGGGAGGGGCAAGTTAGTGTTACCAGGTAAAAAGTTGGAAAAGTGTTTCATATTCTTGGAATGTCCTCCGCAGGCGCCCGTGGAGGCCTGTCCGGCGAAGGCGGAACATTTTTGGAGTGCCACGCCCATTTTTCACTTAAACGTCGTTCAAATCGTAAAAAACAAAAAGGTCGTGGGACCTCTTGTTACCAGACAACTAATCCTGTCGAACAACTAACCTTGCTAAAAATCGCTCCACTGTAATTACCCGAAAAACGAAAGTCCCAGTCAGTGACGCGTATTAGTACTTTCTACTATGTGACAGCACGGTCATTGTGCTGAAGCGTAGTAGCAAAACTGAATATCATAGCCATCTTTTGGGGTTTTAAACTATACGCGAATTATGTGTTGAAGTCCAGGAGGAATTTATAAGCATTTGATTATTAATTCATACTGCGCTGCAACACAGGAGGAATTAGATGTCTTCGCGATGCAATCAATTTCTGGCAAGAGCGTCGTGGTCTAGAGGTTTAGATGGTTAGGTCTGAATTCGGCGACTATCGGCGGCGGCCCGGGTTCAAACCCTGTTGCTTTTTTTATTTTTTTTTTACGGTTAAGTTTCTAAACAGTTTTTTTCTTGATTTTGGGCATGTCTTGGGTTAGTTTTGGTTAGCAAACACTTTTTTCTTGATTTTGGGTATGTCTTGGGTTACGTTTGGGTTAGCACCTGGTTAGTACCCTTTTCTTGAGCCCCCGTAGCGAGCGGTAGCGAACGGAGGGCCATGCGAAAAGTGAAATATTTTGCTTTCCTGTATTTTAACACATTGGAGTGTTGCAGCGCAGTATGAATTCCTAATACGCGTTCATAAATTCCTACGTGATTTCTGTGCTGGCGCACGGTAGGATTTTTAAACTATCTTGACAAAAATGGTTCATTTAATTCCTCCTGTATTTCAACACATTGGAGTGTTGCAGCGCGGTATGAATTCTAAATACGCGTCAGCGAATCCAGGCCAATCCGCCAATGAGAATCTCACTACTTGAAATACGGTTTAGCAGTCGCGTTCCGCGGTAGTTCAATATATTTTTTTAAATTTTAGGTATTTTAATTTTCGTATATTTGTATTGATGTGTAAACATCTTACGCGGCGGTATGAGGGTAATCTCGGCAAATGGGACGGAAATGTGTAAACCGATTCTAGCCGCTATTTTAAATTAAACGAACCGTCAAAAGTATTATTTTTATTATATTATATTCGCAGTGTATTTGGATCCATAGCACAGCTTATCTTTAATGGACGGTTGAATTTAAAATGAATTTTCGCTGCAAAATCCACGATAAATTCGTCCTAAAAAAGTCCGAATTTTTGGATTTTTATACAATTTAGCCATTTAAAATCGTTTTTAAACGGATTTTAGGCGATAAAAAAGCATATTATTATTTTAAATTAAACGAACTGTCAAAAGTATTATTCAGATGCCCAGGCGTTTAAAACATAATTGAGTCATAGCCCTCTTCTAAAATTTTAAAAAGTTGGTTATTGACTTTCCCAAATCAAAGGATGTCGGCCCAAGAAGACTAGGTAAATAAGCTGTGTCCATATGTTGATATTATTCCTGGCGGCGTTAGATTTGCGTGCCAAGTTTGTGCAGTGAATTAATCCACTACGAAGCTGCCAGTAAGTATTATTACAGAATCCTAACTAATATTATAAATGCGAATGTGTTTGTTTTTATTCAATGAACAAGCTAAAATGCATAGGTAACGGCCATAGCCAAAGACATATAAAAAATACCTATATGTTATTGGCCATAGCACGTTGAAAATACTAGTTCTCGTCCGATCACTGAAGTTAAGCAAAGTCGGGCGTGGTTAGTACTTGGATGGGTAACCGCTTGGAAACACAACGTGCTGTTGTCATTTTTGTACAACCGATGTCGTTATAGGATATGTTTACACATCAGTCTCGAGTACTAGCAGACTCGCTCAATTTTTTTATTTTATTGTTCTTTTGAGCCAGGGGGGAGGCACGTGCCCCACCATAGACATATAAATGCCTATGTGCCCCACCGTGGCTGCGCCTATGTTAATATGTTCCCAGGTGGCCAACTAAGAATGGCGCTCGGCTATATCTCGAAAAGTAATTGTCGTAGCGACTTACGGTAAGAAAATATGAGTAAAGCGGCTAAGAGAAAATGTTGGAAATTATTTTAGTTTACAAAATGGCCGCCAGGGGGCGTAATAGTATAAACCTGTTTTATGCAGGTTTTATTTTTTTTTTGTTAAAAACGATTTGCTCTATCCCGTAAAGGAAAGCGGTGGAAGGGTATTCGAACATCTTTCGATATAAATGTCAATAACTTCAAAATGGTTGAACCGATTTTAATAAGCTTAGAGTCGTTCAAAAGAACTTTCAATCGTATACCTTGATTGGGGTGATTGCGGCTTCTAGCCGGTAGAGGGCGTTTTCTCACAACTCCAAATAACTAAGATTTTCTCAAAACATTAAAAGCCATTTCAGTTTTTCTTGTTTCATGCACCTGTATTTATACTTTTAATCATCATAATATTATTTCAGAGAACATATTGCCCGAAATTCAAACCATTATTTTATTACACCCACCTCCTGAATACAGTTCATAACTCTCGAGTCTCGCTCATTTATTTCAACCAATAAATCTATATACTTACTTAAATGTTACGATACGTATTCTAACTAATTCGTACAGGGGATAAAACAATTTCCTTCCTCTTAGATGTTAGAGAACAAAGGAAAAATTAAACCGAAGATTTTTATTTCAATTGGGGAACCCAAACTATATTAACTGTCTCGTATCGGTTCTTGAAGAAGAGACGCAGACCCGAGAAGAACTGTTCTTCTCGGCGCAGACTACACGAGCTACCCAGTTCGACTACATGAAATCATTTTAGATTACAAAGTATCTAATAACGGAATAGCCCACAAATTAGAACAAAGCGCAGGAGGCAATAATACAGTATAAGGAGCATCAGGATTGTGATTTTCTAATGAACTAAATATATTCAAGATTCAAGGATTCAGCTAAAGTCTTTTGGGAAACAGTTTTTAATTGGAAAATTATTAATATTGAGCCTGTGGAAATCCCACTAACATAAGAGAGTCAAATAATATTATTGACTATTTCGTAGATCACAGGCCCACAGCAAAGGTTGATCCGATGCTTTTAAATTACTTTCTTGGCTCTTCAATCGATTGTGAATCTTTTATATTTATAACCGAATATGAGGTGCTAAAAGTTTTAAGTAACATCAAACACAATGCCGTTAGGGTGGACGGAATATCTATACGAACGTTGAGAGCTTATTGTATTCCAAACTCTCTAATTCCACTGGTTAATATTATAAACTCGTCTATCACGACTGGTGTTGTGCCTGATATTTGGAAAAAAAAACTCATAATGCCTCTGCCCAAAAAGAAAATAACCCTGCCTCTGTCAGTGAGTGATGGAGGCCAATCGGCATCTTCCAACATCATCAAAAATCTTGGAAACAATTGTAAAGGCCGAAATATTAGATTATATCCTCCCTAAATCTATAATACCCAAGTAACAGTCATATTTTAGTACAAAGTATAGTTGTACAACGGCTCTACAAGTTATATTTCAATGTTCTTTGATAGTGTTTAATCTTGTCCAGCAGTACTAATAACTGACATGACTAAAGCATTTGATACTCTAAATACTGATCTATTGTTAGCTAAGTTAAACTATTATAACATGGCAACGAACGGATAGTTTGGCAATTCTCTTCGCAACAGGGAACAGGCGGTGAAAATTACTGGTGATGGAGGGGTGGTAGAGATTTCTAACTGAATACAGGGTCTGAGGCAAGCCACTTCTGTTTGCAGTTTTCACTTCGGATTTAGTTCATATTTATTTTCCTACACCGGTAAATGAGTTATCCGCCATACCAACCCTTATTAATAGTGATTTGTAGTGTATTTCTATGTGGGCAAGCAAAAATTCCTTATTTATTAAGCCCGAAAAGACGCAGGTAATCCTATTTTCTCGACATGAAATAAGGACTAACACTCTCAACACCGTGAAAACTTTAAATAGACAATGCTGGAATAGAATAGACAAAAAAGGTAAAAAACTATAAACTAAATATGTATAGCAGTTTGCACTATACCCATATTAGTATTTTTTGCAGAAATCATATGATAAGTTTAAGTTATTGTATTAATATAAAAATATTCTCCCACAAACTAGTAAACAAGCGCTTGCAGTATTCCTGTTTATCTAAATATTGTAGATATATGGTCCATTTCTGACAGAATTCAATAAGTATGAAAAATTTTAAATTCTTTTGTGCGTTTTAATATGAATCTCTCACGAAGAGATCATGTTAGTCAACATGTATGGGTGAGAGGAGATATGTGAACCTGTTTGGTACATAAATTGAGACATCTTATTAACGATCCATCTTACTGTCGGAATTGCTAATATACCGCGAGGATGCCTTTTTATTTAATATATGCCAGAAAAATACTCTATTTTTCAACATCATGTCACAGAAGAAAACTGTTTTTTCTTCTGTGATCCTGCTTTGCAATATACAGCAGCTTATGTTTACAATAGATTGTCTGGTAAATTTAAGAAACTCACTTTAAATGTACAGTTAATGCTTATGTATCAAAGACACAAAGTTAATCTGTGATTTTGTTTACCTTTTTTTAAATTATCACCTTCGTATGTATGATTTAATGATTATTTTATATTATGGCATACAATAAAAATTTATTTTATTTTATACGGCTCCGATAACTAGCAGACTTATCTGAGCCAGCGCATCAGCTTATTATTGAATTGAATGAATAATAGTCAACTACATAATAATTCGGGCTTTCTAATAAAAACCACCCTTGAGTACAAATGTTGTGCTTCTATTGAAAAGGTAAACTCTGGCGTTGTTGTTTTAAAGCTAAAAAAAGTCAAACAATCAACAGACGCGATAATCTAGTCACTTCAAGATAGTTCTATCTCACCGAAAAAAAATCTCATATAGCGGAAGCGAACCACAAAAAGAACCAACTTTTCTCGAGAAAGGTTAATAAATAAAACTTTCCTGGCATGACCCAAAGAGAATCTAAGCATGTTAGCAAAATATGACCAGCTTGCAAGCCTGTCATAGTCCAACTCTAGGCATTCTCATTGTCTCATTCGCTTGTTAAAAGCCTAAAAATTACAATCCAAGTTACATAATCAAGGAAAATATATAAAAAAATCTCTCAAGACTGCTGAGGCGGCCCATTGTAATGGATAGGGTTAAAAAGCTATCACACATTAGATACGTTTGCGAGTACTTTAGTTTTATTGATTGCAATTTTGCATAAAGCGAACAACTTAATAAAGTATGTGGAACATGTAACTGATTTGACCAGTGTAAAATATTTTAAAGTTCATTTTATATGCTGCATTTAACAACAAAAGATGCGATATTTTGCGGTAAGAATGAAGAGGTCAATACTATTCGGTTAATTAATTCTAAGTTTATTGCTTCGATTTGTTGTCAATGAGCTTAAGGTTGCCGTATTTATTAATGTAAATTAATTTTATTCTACATATAGGTTAATGATATATTTATGCTAGCTTTGATAACACTGTTGTAGCCTTGAGTAGCTATTTTGATCATCCCTTTCTCTCATGGGCGTAGACAGGATTTTTTCTCAGGGGGTGGGGGGGAGCCGTAGACAAGGCCGCAGTAGTGGCACTTGCAGCGGAAAATTTTGAGGGGCCACGCCCCATTTTTACACAAAAGTCATGAGTCGGTTAAATTCCCCTCCCTGTTTACACCCATGCTTTCTCTTATGTAGCCCTCAGGCACTTTGTGACTATATTTATTTTAGTTGATAAGCGAATCACAGATCGCTTAGGTTTGATCAAATTACTAAAATAGGATACCATGTTATTGATATATCTTTGCTTAATTTATATTACATTACTGTAGAACGGTCAGCAAACCGTTCTATATTTTTAAGAATTGAGTTAATAAGGCCTACTGTAAAGCCTCATTAAATTTGTTAAGTTCATATTTTATTTTCGGTTTAACTTTTGATAACTTCTGATAACTTTTTGGGACCTCAGAGAGGTTTGAGTTAGTTATATTTATCTTTTCACGCGGCATTTTGCAATGATCGCAATATTCGGTTGGTACTGTTGGTAGCACTCACCGATCTCATAGCACTGGGTAGTAGGAATAGGCTATTCTTCCGTAATTTTTACTTTCGGTTTAGACTTTTAAATGTTTATCATTTTCGTAGGAGTTCCTATTTCCTAGCATTTCTTGAAAAATTTAATTTCAGCTCATTAATTATGGCTCCCGTCGTCGCGTCGTTTTACAACCATAATAAACGAGAACTAAGTATTTTATTACCTTTATTATTCCTCGTATCGAATTGTTAGTTTCGTTAGGCATTTTCTCCGCCCTACAATTTCTCCGCCCTACAATTTTTTCTGACTGATTCCGTGATGGAAGTGGAAAAAGGCAAATCGACTGAAACCGATGATTTCGTGCTTCTACAAATACCCTTCGGTGAGAAAAAAAGTTTTTTACTTTAGTGCAGTAATAGTGACTCAGCTTTGAGTATTGCATTTTATACTACCCTTCTTGGGGATATTGTGTCGAGTCTAGTTGCATTAGCAGCTTTCCGAGTTCGCCGCACAAGATCGAGACCGACAATTCTCCAGCAACCCTCACACACAAGCGAGAATCCTATCTCCGGGCTACACCACAGCCAATTTTATCTCCGGGCCAATTTTATCACCGAGTCCTCTGCTAGTTCTACCCTCGGGGCCAGTGCCATAGCAGTACCTACACTACCTACAGGTGCCCGGCGACTTCCTATGTCCACACTGAGCTCGACGATCTGATCTAAGGGGTATCGTACAGAAGCTTTTATCTTTATTATTATATTATCTTTTTTTTCGGGTTTAAATATTATAAATTTTCCACTACAGATTGTGCCTTAAAAGAGCCAGGTTTCGTTGAATCATTTATTTTTCTGGCCGATTAATATTTGTTTAAAATATTTAAATATAAATCAAGCATTGACCGCCAAGCATTAAGATACCTTTCAATAATTTTATTCTTCATTTATTCATTCGTTTATCAGGTCGATTGATATACTTATCGTGGTCTTTATCAGTACATATTATTATCGCTACCTACATTTATAATTGGTGCAGCTACCAGCGCACGTATTCGTATATGTAATAAGCTTAGGTAAATCAGTGTGATACAATACAATACAAAATGATCACTTTGTATTGTAGTGTTTAGAGCATTTAGTTGTAAGGCATACAGTACCGAGTAACAACAGAATTGGTCTCCGTACAATCTTCATATTGTACTCTAGTTATGAATTACTTCATAGTCTTTCGACATTCCTTTGCCTTAAAATTTAAAAGAAAATACTGCAATATTGTTGCTGTTAAAAAAAACTCAGAAGCAAATAGATTGATCCTTAAATTTAGATTGTGTTTTCTTGTTTAGGTAAGGATTGAGTTTCTTTGTTTGATAAGCGTGCCTAGCAACCCCCTACAACACCAGCGGAGCTTTTCCAGTTTAGTTGGGAAGAACTGGTGGCGCTCTACGACACCAATACCGGAGCCGGGCTTTGCAAACACGACTCTCCGGTGTTAGGCTTGTTTTTAATCAAAATCTTCACTTGCTTGCTAACTTTAATAGGAAAAACGTGTTGCAAACACTTTTCACAAAAAACACAGCGTTGAAATGGTAGCAACAATTTTAGTTAGAAAAAATACCAGAGTACATTTTTATTAACAATTTAATTAAAAGTATAGTAAATGCAGCCAAAAGATTTGTATCAATATAAATAGAAAAATATATAAAATCACGAACATAAACTATAAAATAAGATATTAAAAACCTCAATTAAAAATACAAAGAATAATTAACGTGTAAATATTTTATAAAGTAGGGAAATGATAAATATAAACGGTAACTATATGGAGACGACTAGAAAATATTCATATAACAGACTTGCCTAAAAATAAGAAAAACAAATGTAATGGAGAAATCTCATGAAATAGTATAGAGCTGAAGATCTTAGATACATGATTTATGTATGACTGTAGTCTATGGAGCATCCGTTCTAACAAGCTCATAGTGTAAAGCCAGAGTACCCACTCACTAAGTGTATTTATATTATATTTAATTCGCTTATAAAGGAAATATACAGTATGTCCGGCGATCGGGTAGACAAGAGGAAAAATGGACCAAAAATTTCAGTTTTCGACAAAAAGTCATTCTTCATAAAAATTTTTGCTTGCTAAAAAAATATGATTGTGGTAGAGAAAAAATTATTTTTTTATACAGGGTGACCAAAAAGTTAAAATTTAAATTTTTTCGAGAAATAAAGTACCCTTACTTCTCAGTTTTCAGCAAAATACTACATAAGAATTTTGGTTCAAATCATTCCATCTTTTCAGATGTCGATTTTCATCAACATTGGATAAAAAGAAGTTTCTTGTTTAAAATTTGCATTTCACCAAATTTCGTTCACTGACAACTTGTGTGCGTGACAGTGTCAAGTAAATCATCATTAAGTCGGTAACTTTTAATGGTATTTCATTTATAATGTTAACAACGGAGCAAAGAATACATTTAATACAATGTTATGCTAATGGCGATTCCACATACAGATACCTAATTGAAAAAATTTATGAACGGTTTCCAACGTACCCGTAACAAAATGATTTAAAGCACATTTCTTAAGAAATATTTTGCTGAAAACTGAAAAATAAGGTTATTTAATTCCTCTAAAAAAAAAATAGAAAATTCAACTTTTTGGTCACCCTGTATAAAAAAACAACTTTTTCTCAACGACAATCATATTTTTTTAACAAGCAAAAGTTTTTATGAAGAATGACTTTTTATCGAGAAATGCAATTTTTGGTCCATTTGTCCTCTTGTCTACCCGATCGCCGGACATACTGTATATATCTACTCTACTATGCATGCAACAAAAAGTCAAAGCCCTCATAACTTCATTATAAAAGATAAGGAATGTTGAAAAATATATGGTTTTATTGGATATTAGTAGATCATTGACATCTTATCGTAAAAGCAATTGAACATATAGACAAAAAAGTTATAGGATAAAATGAGAAAAAGTACCTATTTTAAATGGAATACCCTTTTTCCATTTTTAGATTCCACAAAAAACTCTGGGACTATATCTCATGTTTTAATAGTAAAATGAACAACAAATCATTATGCTTTAAATATAATTTAACTGCCACTGGCCAAAGGATGTGACGGACATACTCCAAACTTAACAATAAGTTTTCATATATAAAAATTAAAAAACGAAACAGGTATTTCGTTCATTGTATATCATTGTGCTACAAAAGGACTTTATTTTAGAACACTCGCCATAGCCCACCTCCTTAGCTTACAGTCTTACTTATTAATGTAAGTGCTTACAGCAAATATAACCTATACTACAGAAACTAAAAATAATAACAGAAAGTGAATCACAATACATTTAACTTACTTTTGTGAAGGCAGAATCAATAAAATGATTTTTAACCATACCTGATGAATAAAATATAGGTTTTCCAAAATAATTTTTAGTTAGAACGATAACAAATAATTTCATCTCTATTTTAAATAATCTCTTAATTAAAGTCATAACCAATATTTGTTGAGTTTTAGGGCAATTACTTTATTCATAAATATTAAAAATTGCCACAAAAGAGGCAGCTAAATTTTCTGCGATTGGCTTTAATATTTACTTTTATATTGTCAACATTTGCCCTAATTGGAGGAAAGCTGATTGATCTGTCCCGATATAAGTTTGAATAGTATCTTTGGAAACAGAATCCTTTCCTCCCAAATCCATATATCTTGCTACAATGCAGCATAATGAAGGTAAAAAATACCACGTTTTTAGTATAATGACAACCATCTCGTGGTCACAATATATTACTGAGGGTTTAATAACCATTTTTAAAACAATTATTTCTACGATATTAATGTGTTTGGTAAAATTACCAAGAGACGCCTATATCGGGCCTTAATCAAATGTTATAATATTCAAAGCTGTAAATTTTTTTCTAGCTTACTTTTAACATTATTTAGTATTAAATCTCTTATAGTACGAAAAGAGTACTATTTGTTCTACTAGGGGTAGAAGGGCAATATTTTATTGCGTTTGCCGGTTTGACCACGACAATTGCAAATCAGCGATAAAAAATTCCTTTATGTTCTAAATAACACCATATTTTCTTCAATGGTGCAAATAATATTACCATAAAAAACAGATATCCAAAATATTTTGCAACGACAATTGACTAGTTACTCAAATCTAAAATGCAAGAAGGCTTGCACTTTTAAACGTCAGTAAATAGTTATTTTCGATACAAGTCACGAAACAGTTGTGCTTTAAGCACGTGAAGTGAATATTGTCAACAAACGCCGAATTCCTAAAACACTTACTTTTCGCATATGTATTGAACAAGATTTTTTGTAAAATTGTTATAAGCTCTTTATTTTAGGATAGGGAAATTTTAATAATAATTTTGTCCATTTTCAACATCAATCATAATATTGTTGAAACATCAAACTCTGTTGAATATTTCAAGTTGCCAGATGACTTGTCAAAAATATGAATTCGTTTTAAAGGAGAAAATGTGTGACTGATTACAAGGTAGATTTTAATTATTCTGAAGTCTAACTAAAAGTGACTTATAAGCGACAATCGAAAAATTTCTACATATTATGTAACGATTTTACAACAAAAAACAGTTTTAAGCAGAAGAGTAAATTTTAAACATCGTCGATTCAAGTGACAAAAACTCACGTACGGATTGAAAGAAATCCTATCCTATTCCTTGTATTCCTGTACATAAAATCGATCTATCAAATACATCTAATTTAATACCACGTTATAATCAGCTGGTACATTCAAAATCGATTTTGAAAACCAGTGTAGGGAGTAAGCTTAAAATGCTATTAAATTATTATTATATATTATACATAGAGATAAGAATATCGTCACGTGAATACAAATGATTAAGAATAATGTTTCAAATCAAACAGAAGATGACAGATTATTTTTCAATTTGGCATAATTAACATGTAAGTTGTCTTGGCAGGATTTATTACCCTCTTCGAGATTTAATTTTGATGGTCTGAGGACATTGCAGTACTCTAGGCAATAGAGACTAAATAAAGGGTTCACCTGAAAAAAATGGTAGGATTTTGTTTTATAAGCTTAACTTATGTTTTTTGGGTCGCTGATTCCGATTTTTTCACTTCCCACCAAAAAATCTCAACGGAAAAACTTTTTTTTTTGAAAAAATAGCTTGTTTTTTTGAAAATATCTGATTTTTTATATATATTTTTAAATGGCCCAAAATTCTGAAAATATACAATAAAAAAAAATGTTTTAAATGTTTTTTCAAACGATTAAACGCATAAAGGCGCTAGTGCGTCGTCAAAGGAATTGAAACCTCTTGCTGATGAGCAAATAGACATTGAAGATGCGATATATGTTATTGATGGCGGATTTCTTCTTCATCGCGTTGTTTGGCCCCGAAATGTATCTTTTTCGTTAATTTGTGATGCATATATTGAATACGTTGTATCAAAATACACATCAAATTGCGTCGTCGTATTTGATGGCTATCCAGATGACTCTAAGAAAGTCAGCACCAAATTCGCGGAAAGGGTGAGAAGAGCACGAAAACACTCACCGGTCGACATAATTTTTGATGTATCAATGATACCCACAATTCCTCAAGAAACAGCATGAATAAAGTTCGTCTTATATCGATGTTAAAAAGTAAATTTGCGTTCAAAAACTTAAAAGTACGTCAAGCCAAGGAAGATGCGGACTGCTTAATTATTAAAACGGCGATTGAAGAGGCGTCAACATATAAATCAGGAGTCATAATTGTTGGCGAGGACGTAAACTTATTGGTTCTCTTGATAGGTCTGTGTAAGGCCTCGAATATTTATCTTTTAAATCCCGGCGAGCGAAGGTACCGCCACAATTTTTTTCAGTTTCCAGTGTACAAGAAAAAGTAATAGCTGAAAACATTTTGTTTTTACATGCATTCAGCGGATGCGACACAGTCTCTGCTTTGTTTGGAAAAGGCAAAAAATTATTTCTTACTGTATTGATTAATAATCCTGATTTGCTGCCATATGTAAAGCTTTTCCTCACATCAAACGCGGATCCACAAGCCATTGCAATCGCTGGCAATCAATTTCTACTTCGCCTATATGGCTGCAGTGCTGCAAATTCAACTGGAGTTAAAATCTGAAAAATGGGGCTGGAAAAGAACACACGAAGGCTTAACTCCAGTCACTACTTCCATGCCTCCCTTTCCACCACAGCTTTTAAAGCTCATATCTTGCAAATGCAAGAAAGGTTACCGAGGAGCATGCAGCTGCCGGAAAAGCGGGCTGCGATGTTCGGTGATGTGCCTTCAATGCAACAACACCTGTGAAAAAGCTCCGGACGAAGATATCGGGGACATGGAGCATGACGAAGATGACCCTGAGGAAGTATATTTAGAGTTGCTAGATGAGGAGATGAACAGGGAAGAAGACTCGCAACCCGACGATGATCACCCTGGAGAAAGATTCAGTACAGAAAACTTGATAGGTGAGCTTCTGATTCTGCTGCTATTTTCTCTCGATGCATCACCCTATATTTCTTTCCTGACCCTCTCTCCCCCTAAGTGTACAACACTTAGTAGTTCAAGGCTGACTTTATTGTCTCTTTAAGAAAAAAAATTGGTGTATTGGATATTTTTTCATTAAGTAACTGAAAGTTTTTCCTCTTGTTTCAGAAGCTAATAAGAGTGATTCTAGCTCAGAAAGTGAGGCCTTTGATGAGCCTGGTTCTTCAACAGCTGTAAAACGACGCCGAAGAAACTTAGTTGAGAAAAATTAGGTTAATTGAGAGACTGCAACATTGCAACTTTAAATTTTGAATATTTTAATTATTTCCTGAGTTTTAAGCGGGTTGAGACTTTCTTTAAATTTTCAAGTGTTTTTAGATTTTCCGGCTCACTTTAATAATTTTATAGTGACCATGGCTTTTTATTAAACAAATTTATTTTATTTTTTCAAAATATTTTCTTTTGCCGCCTTTTTTTTAAATTTCCGGTATTTCCGGTGAGATTTTTTGGTGGGAAGCGAAAAATTCGGAATCAGCGACCCAAAAATCATAAGATAAGCCTATAAAACAAAATCCTACTATTTTTTCCAGATAATATTCTCTATTGTCTAATGTTCATGTAGACAAAACCCCAACCAGATTGCATATCTGAGTTAAATAATCAATAATTATTATTACTTACTTACTGTACAATACTGGATATTGGAATTAATTTCTTTTTAACCTTGGCATACCTCGGGAAGTTATGTCGCAGAAATGTTAAACATGTTTATTTATAAATAGCAGTAATTGTTATTGCAAAAAAAATATTTGATCAAGTCAATATACACAGTGATTTATCTGACAAATGGGAAACTTTTACCATGTTTTTCTCTCAAAAAACTATTCTAGACCAGAGTTTATGCATGCCTTGAAACAAAACATACTTATGTCAAATGTATATTTAACTAAGAAAATTAAATATCTATTTTCAAAATTGAAGTTTTACTTTTTAACTTTTACTCTTTAAATCAAGAAAATGAAATATAAAAGAAGTATTTAAAAAAATTAATTACTTCTATTTCTAACAAATCAATGTTAAATCAATTTTTCAGCTAAAAATTAAAAAGAACAAAACTTTGTTTATTATCCATAGATTTGCGTAAAGCATTCAATATACAGAGTGCGAGATAAATATGTCATTTCGAAGACAATTTTAAATATAAAAGTTGCTTGGTATCCGGGGGGAAATGATAATATTTATTTTTTATTCTACAGGATAAAATAAGTAATTTTTAGCCGAAAATATTTTATTTCCATTTTTATCGCGCACGGTACAGAGTAATTTTCTCATTTCATTCCAACGTAAAAAAATTTACCTTTTTTTTGAAATTATGTCAGCTGCGTAAATAATATAACGAATTTTGATATATGCATATATGGAACTTTTAAAATTATTTTATATCTAAACTTAAGACTAGAAACTAATAGTAAAAAAGTTTCCCACTTGGCAAATCTTAACACGTTGTGCCATACAATATTGGTATATTTCAAACCTTTTCGATTGCATTGTCAAAAAATGGAACAGTTAACTTTCATTAGTAATAGCCTTTTTTTCGTCAAGTAACGTGGTTTCCACGTTTCCATTTTCTATATCGTTTACAGCGTTTTCCATTTGTAACCCATTGGATTGGGCTTGTTCTTCTGAAATAATCTCAGGGTCCTTAGGTTTGCTAAAAATAAATTAATCACAACTGTATTTCCCCATTCGTATATAACTCAAATATTAATTGGCAAATCCTAGAGCGTACAAAAAAATGTGACTGCAACATAAAAATTATCTGAAGAAAACATAATTTGACAAGAGCAATACAGCAAGACATTTATAACTATTTTTTTTTATTTACTAAAACTGTTTCTGCAGCTCAATAGCCTTTTGCGGAAACAATGGTAATCTATATCTTAATCACATACGCCCACAAAATTTCACCTACACATACTATAATCATATTTAAATATTAAAAACTAATCCTGAGCCTAATTACAGCAAGTTCCCTGTCTATAATATTCGTTGTTACAATGAATAGTTTCGGCGGTAGGATCCTTGTAAAACATCGTTGAATAATAATACTAGGGATAATTAGTACAGTGCTTTTAGATGTTTCAAAATAATAATAATGAGATATTTTTCTCTACATATGTTTCGGCTTGATGAGGCCTTTTTCAAGAGTAATTGTATACTAAAATCTAAAATTTGTATACCCTACTAAACCGCCTGACGGTATTTTGTTTTTATTGCACTCTCAATTATGCAGGTGTTTAAAGAGCAGGTCAGTTGGTCGTTCGTATTTAAAACGTCTGTTTTTTTGTGACTTTTGGGTTTCTAGGGACTCCAAAAGGTTCAGCCTTTTGCTTTTTGTTTCCGTGTGTAAAAGTTTGACATTATTCGTATCTATAAAATGGTTATTTTCTATACAATGTTTTGCTAAGCCAGAGTTTTTAATATTATGTCAAATCGATTTTTTGTGTTCTTTAATCCTAATATTTAAGTTTCGACCGGTTTGTCCTACGTATACAGCTTCACAGTTCACACAATTTATTTTGTGAACACCAGATTTAGATTGTTTGTCAATTTTGTCTTTATTGTTTATTAGTCTTCTCCCTAGCTTATTCTTATTAACCTGAATTGAAAACTAAATAAACTGAACTGAAAATTAAATAAATTTGGCTGTAAAACAATTCAGGTTAATAAGAATAATCTAGGGAGAAGACTAATAAACAATAAAGACAAAATTGACAAACAATCTAAATCTGGTGTTCACAAAATGAATTGTGTGAACTGTGAAGCTGTATACGTAGGACAAACTGGTCGAAACTTAAATATGAGGATTAAAGAACACAAAAAATCGATTTTACATAATATTAAAAACTTTGGCTTAGCAAAACATTGTATAGAAAATAACCATTTTATAGATACGAATAATGTCAAACTTTTACACACGGAAACAAAAAGCAAAAGGCTGAACCTTTTGGAGTACCTAGAAATCCAAAAGTCGCAAAAAACAGACGTTTTAAATAAGAACGACCAACTGACTTGCTCTTTAAGCACCTGCATAATTGACAGTGCAATAAAAACAAAATACCCTCAGGCGGTTTAGTAAGGTATAACATTTTTAGATTTTAGTATACAACTACTCTTGAAAAAGGGCTCATCAAGCCGAAACATATGTAGAGAATATCTCATTAAATTATTTTGAAACATCTAAAAGCAGTGTACTAATTATTATCCCTAGTATTATTATTTCGTTTTTATTTTTTTAAATATTATTTCCATGCTGTTAATACGATTTTATGTTGCGGGCTTTCCTATAGAGATGTTCTAGTATCTAGTTTTATATTTAGTGATAATTTTGTCAACAAAAACAACGTTTGAAGCAATTTACAAAACATTGTAAATTTCGTCACCGTGTGTTTATTTGAGTAAGCCTTATAAAGTATAAAAAAATATTTTATAATCACTTCGAACATCGATACAATATTCGTTGAGTGATATCTCATAAACAGATTTTGAAATATTGCCCATAGTAAAGTTTTATGACCCCTTGTAATAAATGTTTCGTTTACGAAACTTTGGCATGATTCATGAAAACCCGAAGGACAAAAGTCTCAGTTCACTTTGGGTATACAAGTAGTTTTAGATCTCCTTGCTCTATTGCCTAGACCCTCAGAACATCGAGTGTTTTTTGATAACTTCTTCTCGACCTATGCACTTT
Organism: Pissodes strobi; assembly: GCA_016904865.1. Taxonomy (NCBI): domain Eukaryota; kingdom Metazoa; phylum Arthropoda; class Insecta; order Coleoptera; family Curculionidae; genus Pissodes; species Pissodes strobi. The sequence continues at coordinate 602,321 of MU182077.1, forward strand.
TTCACATATTGAAAGAAAAAGGATTTTACCAGCACCATAAGAGAGAATCCATTGGAAAGTAGCAAAGTTCTTGGTAAGAAAAATAGAGGCGAGTTTGACCAGGCTTTTGATAAAGAGGCGCAAGTAACAATGGTAAGGTGGAATGACAATTCTGTCGTTACTGTAGCAACAAACAATGGTGCTGTCCATCTTATTGTGAAAGTAAAAAGATACAATCGTAAGATGCAAAAAGATCTTTGACCATAACCCAATATGATAAACGATTATAACAGGCATATATAGCCATTGATGACCTGTATAATTCGGTAGCCAATTATAGGATACGGGTGAGAGGCAAGTAGTGGTGATGGCCCTTTTTTGTCAATTTTATTGACTGTACCATTGTAAATTCATGGAGAATTTACAACATCGCAAATGAGTGTCGAATGTCCCAAATAGAGTTCCGTTCTTCACTAGTCTTGACACTATTATAGCATGAAAACAGCAGAAAAAGACGAGGCCTTAGGAGAAGATCCTGAACCAACACTATCAACATCTGCATGGGGTCGTCCTTCTAGGGCTAGTTTGCCATCAGATGTACGATATGACCAAGTTGGTCATAGTATCGTACGAGAACATACTGGCCAACGACGGAGATGCAGAGTGTGTAAAACAAACTCAGTGTATAAGTGCATCAAATGTAAAGTACATTTGCATGCTAACTGTTTTAGTATAATTCATACAAAATAATGTGTTTTTCATAGGGTCATTTTTTATGTTCATAATAGCATTTTTATTATATTATCATTATATCTATATTAGCATACCAACATTATGACTCGTATATTTTCATATTATCACTAAAATAATTATCTCTGACACTGGAATAAAACATCGTTATATTCCAAATGGGTATAATGCGTACGCAGATTTTTTTAGAATATGTATTCTATTTATGGCCAAAAGTTCGCTAACGAAACATTATTTTTTTGTATATTGTTATTATTATATTCACTTCTACTAGGTAAAATATTGTTCTTATGCATTTTTTTATTAAACATATAAACCAGTTTTGCAAAAAATCGAATTATTTTAATGCTTGACCATTAATGGGTTAATAACCCTTTAAATTAGTGATTTAATCTACATATCCACACTACAATTTAAGCAGAATCAGAGTATTAAATAGTATATCTGACAATTAAACCAATTGTCAGATGTGCATCAATGATGATTTTTTTAATATGTTCAGTAAAACAGCCAAATCCCTCTGTAGTTTACATTTATGCAACTTAATTGTATTGATCTCATTAAAGAGAAAATCACTTCTTCTCATTCAACTCAAAATCATTTTCATCATACCGTACACACACACTACCAAGATTTTTCTGGGCCCAATTATTTTCAGTTTGAATTTCTAAAAATAGTTTAAATCGCCAGCAAAAATTAACCTCTTTGAGTTTTTAACAAGCTGACAATCTACGAGCATGCGGAAAAGTGCACTTTCCATCACGCGTTTTAATACGAAAAGTAGCCCTGAGCGAGGAAAAGATTAATTTTCCTCACTCATTGTGGAAAAACTACTTGAAAGTCAAAAAATAAAATTAGTGTTGTCATACTCTCTAAGTTTACATTGTATTACTCATATTTGGGTATCTACAACCTTTTAAGTCATTGAATCCACACCCCCGCTATAGCATAATCAGATTCACCGTTTCTAAAAAATCAGACCGGCAATGTTTTCCATATGTGGTAATATTTCTATTTATTATGGTACAAGTTATAGACACTAGTAACTATTTACTTTAATTTTAACACTGATTTAGTAAAACACTATCTAATACGAAAAACCTTTATTACTGTTTGAAGTCTCATGGTCTATATTCTTCCTATTTCAAAGAAAGTTCATTTCAAATATTTTTTTTTGTTTATGAAATCAGATGTTAATGCTTTTATTTACTTATGAAGACGTTACCGACTGACTTAGGTGTATGTTTAATCTGAGGTTACTATTTTTCAAAAACTAAACATATATAACAAAAATTGAAAAGTCATTTCTAACATCAATATTTATAAACGAATATAACTTCAGAATATAAAACTGAATTAGTGCATAATATACAAGAGCATGAAGAAAACCATAATAACTTTTAAATGTAATACATAATAACAACAAATAAGATTTTCCACAAATAAAAACATTTTAAAATACCTTTAAGAAACAGAAGACATAAAATAACTCAAGCACACAGAAAAAAGCTTTATAAATTGTTTTCTATAAGACTAAATACACATTAAGAAATTAAGAGCTATAAACCTGTTCAACTGCTTAAAAATAGTGCCCCATACTTTCATATTTATATGATTAATGATTATTTTTTTAAAGTTTATGAGAATCAGTTTTTGTATTATTTACAAATAAATTGGCAAGCTGGAAAGCTGCATATACTTTAATATGGTGTCACGGTCCGATTTGGCTATCGTATATCGAAGCGAAAATAACATTAGAGCTCGTCGCCGTCCTTATAGTTTCGAGCGCAATTATATTTATTAGCGTAAAACCCTCGTAGGTTCGGTCCGGCTTTCGTATCGTTCCGACGAGAGCTCTGGGCGAAGCAGTTAGGCGTAAATTTTGCGTCGCTAGACGAATTTTAATTTAGGCCGGATTGAATTTGGCGCGTAAGGACCCCGAGAGTAAAGTCGGTGGTTTCTAGTGTTTTCGGTTCCGAAAAGCTATGTTACCGTGAATATAGCTATGTCGCCGAGAATCTTTGACGTCGCGGGCAACTGATGGGCGGTAACTTTAGCACATACTGTTTTTGGATTGGTTGTCGAGTTGGGCATCGCGCGCAGTTACTTAATTGCCTTCGGAATAATTAGGAAATTTTATTACATGGAGTTGTTTAATGACAATACCCTTTTAGCTACTCTGAGTAGTTTTTTTGGGTAGATGCCGATACATCGAAATCCCAGGTTTACATTGTCTAAATCCCTTGGATGAATTATTAAGAGGAACATGTGACTTGTGTATTCATTGGTGGAGCCAGATTTTCGAAGTGAGGAGTCTCGTAGGGTTGCTCCTTGAGTTTCCGATTTAGTGGCGACTCTACGTCGATCTACCTTTTGAGTCAGCAGGTTGGAATCAATTTTGATTTTACCTTTTGTGGCATTCTCCAACCGGACCCTTTTTATAGTTTCAGTCCATATCTGTGCCTTATCTTTTATTAAGTCTGAAACTGCCCTTTGTAGGATTTGAATGCTGCTTTAGCGAGAGAGCTTCTCGTTCAACTGTAAGGCTATCTAGCGATAAGCAACCACTACCCTCTACACAGGGTCCTACCGTCCGGTTTATTGCTGTTGACGGATATTGCTATCGCCGAGTATCGCTAACGACAGGGTTTTCCTTGGCTACGCCTATCTAGCCGAACTACATATAGAGGCTTGCTGTCCTTCGCCTGTCAAGGAAATCTCTTCCTCCTGTGTGCAGTTCTTTTCTGGAAGCTACCTGAGGAGCTACTCATCAACCGAGTGAGATCTTTCTATATTTTTTATATATATTTTGTGACAATTGCGGGTAACTAGCCTACGAACCCTAAATATTATTGTTTTTGCTTTGTTTTCAAACGAAAATTTAATTTTTCTCCTTAACTAAGGTAACATATTCTTATTTCTTTTAATTGAACCTTAAGTATTGGGCCAATTTTGTCTAGCCTAAGACGCCTGATTTTAGTTGATTGAATTCTAAAATCCAGTTAAATTCGATTAATCTAGAACCAATCAGATTTTGGATTGAATTTAGAACTTCTAATTGACTGGCGCAATAACGTTGTAACTCGAGCTATTTTTTATTATTAATTTTCACGAATTCTGGCTTACGTTAGATACCTGTAGATCAGATAACTACAATTGTTGTTACGGCCTAGTAGACTTTGCGTTATTCTTTAATTTTTATTATTACCTTTGATATCTTTTTTTTTTAAACAAACTGTGCATTATCTTAGTCCTACCGGTAACTTGACCCGGAAGCCCTTACTTTTAAATTTAACATAACTTAAATTCTATAATTGATTGATTGCTACATTAACGCCAGGTCGGACTAGTTATTTTCATTTTGCGACTGTTACCAACGTATCATAACTGATACCCAAATATACATAGTTAGTTGGTAATACGACTTTGTAACAAATCATGATTTGACGTCCGTTAATTAACCATTGATTAAGTGTTTATTAGAGTTACTTGAATTTTCCCATAACGAGTAGATATTTGCAGTATCGCTGGCCTTCGTTTATATTTTATTAACGTTTTTTTATTATTGCATAACGCGTTCATCATAGATTACGATTAAATATTTCGGCGTTTGTTTAGATAAAGCGTGTGATTTACTCCATCAAGTAAACGAGTAAAGCCTACTATTTCTCGTTGAAGTATAGTTGTTATAATAAAATAATCTGCTAGAATTACTGGTCATTTTCTCATCTTTTTCTTTTTTCCGTCTGCTAAGTAACAAAGTAAAGTTGATCGTTATTTTTACTTTATAGTCGTTATTGCCAGGCATAAGCCGAGAGTACAGGGTTACCACGATTGTTAATTGTTAGCATTTCAACTCATTGGTGTTTTCATCTTTACCAACGATTATTTGTTTTTTTTTTTGGTAATAAACCGATTCTTTGTTTGTCTATCTACCTGTTTTATTCGATTAGCTTTTGACATCAGTGTTCCAGAGGAGAGAGTCGCTAAAAGTAGTAAGTATCTGATTTTGAAAAGTTCTGTACTTCGGGATTTAGTTTTGATTAATATTTGAGTATTCGGATATCACTCACTTTGTTTTTTTATTAATATTTGAGTATTCGTTTATCACTGACTTTGGTTTTTTTGCTTAATATTGGAGTATTTGCTTATTACTGACTTTGATTTTTTGAGTCTTGATTTTTTTCTATTGGTAATACTGATAAATTTCCGTCATTCAAATCTGATTTAATTTCTGACTTAATTTTGTTATCTTTTTATTTTGTCGCGAAGCTTAAGCTAAAACGAGTTCCATATTTCAAGTTTGGGGTATTTCTTGCTTGTGCCGTCTACAAGCCCGTGGCGCCTTAAATAAATAAACCCACCCCTATTCTCTGAAATTTGAGCTAGGGCCTAATTTGTACGCTGGACGACAACTCGTTCTAGCCTACGCATCGACACTCGTAAATTCATTCCATGTTAATTGTAAATTCTCAAATTATAATTTTTTCTTTTAATTTGAGATTATTCACTCTCGATTCCTTCTAATTAGAGTGAAGGTTTTGAGCCTATTAGAAGAAAAGAAAAAGCGTAACAATGGATTACCTCGTCTATACGTAGTAACTGGCAGTATTTTGTCTGAGATATTTCTTAAACTAAGACGATTGAGAATTTATTTTGATTTTACTCTCATGTATGTTTGCAAGAAAAAAAATATTTGAAAAAGCAAAAGAAAAATTTAACTAGCTCATGTAAAAAAGTTGATAATCTTTTTATCTTAATTATATTTTTATGGATTGTATTATGTTTATTTTACAATTTTTTGAATTTGCAGTCATTATTTTATGGATTCTGATTTGCCTCACATACCAATTAAAATTTGGCAAAGTGAAAAAAAGTTTCTCTTCCTCAAGAATCAAGAATGATATATATTTTTTTAAAACATACTTTCCCTATCACTGTGCATAATGCAATAAAATTAATTTACAAAAAAAAACTCACTTTCCAAAAGCCTCGCCTTCTTCAAACGTTTCCGGCAACTTTCGGTTTAGGGTTTCTGGTAACACTAGTGACATGATTCCACCAACAAAAGCCAACGTTCCAAATATTAACAAAGGCAGAGGTTGCCATATGTGAGTCTAAACAGAGAAATATATTACTTTTGTTCAACAAATATTTTCAA
>MU182078.1:0-13482 GCA_016904865.1 Pissodes strobi
GGAGATGATTAAAAAAAGTTTTAATCATCTCCTGATGATGCTAACATAATTTTAGTAATAGGAAGAAATATGAGAACTTCTTTCTTAGCATTGACGTTGCAGATTTACTTTTGGGCACTTTACAAAAAATAAATCCTAAATGGCTCCACAGCTAATAAATCTTAGATAGCTCCAAAGCTAATATATATAATTCTGCTCGTTAAACTGAACGCTTGCCCATGGTTGTTTTAATATCGCAGTAATAAATTATTCATGTCCCGTTTATAAAGCTTATTTCCTACAAAAAAATTCCCAGATGGATAGTGTTGAAAGAGCTGAGAATTGAATAACTTCTAGAACATATTCATGACGAGCTCAACAGCAAATTATGCCAAGAAGAAATCGTATCAAATTATCTGAAGTGTGTGATGGGGATTATTTCTATTTTGCTAAAAATAATAGTACATACTAGTTTTGAGTGCTAACAGTGCACGTGTTTAGAATATTTTACTGGACTCACCAAATGCTGATGCAGGAAAAATATCGAACAATAATGCCCATAATTTTAGCACTAGTCCAACTATCTTTCTCACGACAAGAATTTTTATTAAGATTATTATTCTCCTCTGTTATGGATCAATAAATTACACAGCCCAACAAAATGATTTTTTTCCTAGGTGCCGGGTTGACTAATTTTAGTTTTGATAAAGAGAAAAATAAGAACGATATAATGATAACGTCAGAAGCAGTAATCGTACCTAAAATTAGAATCTTACTAGCAAATTTGAGTATTTGCCATGAAACTAAAACTTGAATTTCCTGTAGCAATGTAATTACTACCACGAACTGATTATGAACCCACCCATATTACATCGGGTCTTCCTTTACCTTACCCGGTTGAGTTTCCTACTAAGTTTCCGTAAGTGAAGTTGTGGCAAAACCATGTCATCCGCAAGCAGATGTAGCTGTGTGAATAATCATAACGATTTTATTATGTATGTGGTGAATACACTTGGAAGGAGAGTAGAGAAAATATTTCTGAATTTTCGAAAAGAAGTTATCGGGCCTAATTTGGATAGTGAACAGTTTGAAAAAGGAAGTGCTTAAAGTTTGTAGTACCAATGACTTAGTGGAAGGCAAGAAATCATAACATTGACTGCTAATTTTGTCTCGGAAATATCAAAAGCATCAACTGAAAAAATAGACAAACGTAATCATAACTCATACCCTGATCTAGGTAAAGAGATATGTGCTACAATCTGAAGAAATACATACCGATTCCATCTTTCAGAAGATGATATAAAATCACAACGTCTGATAAATTTTAATATATATATATAACGAATCTCAAAAGAGCATGTCATTTTTTTAGGAAAATATTGAAGCACATAGTTATATAGAATGAGTGGAAAGTATGCTTTCCAACTTTAATGTTGTCAGTTGTAGTAAGAGCATAAACGTTAACTACCATTTAAATCGGTTCCCAGAAAACCTAGGTGTGTTTGGTGACGAATAAGGGAAAATATTTTTTCTCCGATTGACAGCAAATATTAATTTTGCAGACACATATCAATCAGCAAAGTATTACTTTTCCTGTCCAGGCAGCAAAGTGATTAGTCTCCATGGGAATAAAACGTTTGACATAAGTTGTCAAACTATAATTATTATGGACATATACATTTCCATAGCAACCAACCGTTCCAACAATTGCGATTTCTATCAAATTTTGTCATAATTTATCACTACAGGAAAAATAAAAAGATTGTGGGAATTGTAATAATTTGCAAATATACAATATACATATATCATTATAAACAATCGGAGAAAAAATTATATGTTCAACTCGGCAGCTGAATTCCTAGCCTCGCTACGCTCGGCTATGAACTATCAGCCGCGGCAGTCAATCTACTACTTTGCTGCCTAGTAAAACAAATAACTATTTTCTCCGATTGCCAGCAAATATTAATTTTGCAGACACATATCAATCAGCAAAGTATTACTTTTCCTGCCTTGGCAGCAAGGTGAGTACTTTGCTGCCTAGGCAGCGAAATGATTCGTCTCCATGGGAATAAAACGTTTGACATAAGTTGTCAAACTATAATTATTATGGACATATACATTTCTATATAGCAACCAACCGTTCCAACAATTGCGATTTCTATCAAATTTTGTTTTAATTTATCACTACAGGAAAAATAAAAATATTGTGGGAATTGTAATAATTTGCAAATATACAATATACATATAATATCATTATAAACAATCGGAGAAAAAATTATATGTTCAACTCGGCAGCAAAGTAGATTGACTGCCTTAGCTGAATTCCTAGCCTCGCTACGCTCGGCTATGAACTATCAGCCGCGGCAGTCAATCTACTACTTTGCTGCCTAGTAAAACAAATAACTATTTTCTTCAAACGTCAGTAAATCCGTCATTACTCGACTGTGTAGGCGGCCGTGAAGTTTCGTTTTTCCTCCGCCGGAGCTTTACTTTTCACTTTTCCGCCGGCGGAGGTAAAAGTGTTACCATAGCAACATAGATACAATGCAAATAGACAGCAAAATAAGCGTCAAGAACTCAAGATTTATTAAACTACAATTTGTATTTATCACTCAATTTGTGAGTGCATTTCTAAAAATCACTAATTTAGGAACAAATTGGTTATTATTTAATCGAACTTACTCAACAACTGCTTATCAATACGGAATTAAAACGCAATCGGAGATGCAATCTTAAAAAATAAATATTGTTGACAGTGTCCACTAACAGCTTGATGTTACATTATATTCACCGACACCGGTCTAGGCAAGGCCACCTACGACCGTGGTCTAAGCCGCCTTGCGAACCCATTTATCTTTAATAAGAATTAGATATTATTACTATTAAAAAAAGATGTTTTTGCATTAATTTGTCGACATTTGAAGAAAAAACAGCATATTTTATTTGGAGGAAAAGTTACTTTTCATGGCTTGCTCTCTATTACCAGCCTCACTCCGTTCGGCTGTTAAACACGAGCGCGCCATGAAAAGTATCACTTTTCCTCCATATAAAATAATATACTATTGTCAGAACATGAAAACCATTAAGATCGATATCAAGGAAGATGGAGTAGCTACATGATGGCGGCTGGCTATTGCTAGAGTCTTTGGCGAGATTGTCCTGCTATACTACATGTTACAAAGTCGTTAAAAAAATGTATTGTTGCGTGTTTCTATAATTGACCGTTTGAGCAAATAGTAATAGTGAACGTAAAATGAGCAGAAGTTGAAAAATAAAATGATTTTGTTCTAAAATAGGCCGATATAGCGGATCTCAAGAATTAGATCTGATAGACTATATCTGACGACTGTTCTGGATTCTGCATCTGAAAATCATCTAGAAAAAGTAAAAAAATCGCGGCCATGAAAATGTCTATTGATCTGTGTTATTAATGCCGAAAAACATGCAGATTTAAGTAATTCGTAAAAAGTTTTTCCGGATACGCCAAATTTAAAATTGCATAATGTAAAATAATACCTTAATTAATTTTGTACGATAAAACGCAAGTATAATCTTTAAAAGATTAAAATTGAAAACCGTTTATTTCATCTACGACCATTAGAATGATCATTTAAATAAGAAAAATAACTTAATATTCATTTCAGATGAAAAAGTTACACCCTGACATTAAGAGAACTGATTTTGACACGTTGCGTTGCGTGAAATGTATTTTTAAAATGTGAGTTACATAGTAAGAGTTATTATTTCACTAATGATGTAATGTATTCACTGCATAATTACTGATGTACTCACTCACTAGTCACTACATAAATAGTGATGCATTGGCTCTTATTACGTAACTCAAGTAGGTCAAAATGTACGGCGTAATAAGCTGTGAGTAGGTAGAGCTCATAAATAGAACAATGTATTAGACCTGGTGCTATACTGATAAATTATTACTTGTGTTTCTCGTTATATAAAATATTGCCACAATTTTGCTAACAAATAGTAATAGCGGAAAATGCTTCTCATTTAGTCTTATTTTAGTTAGCTAAAAGTACCGGTTTGGATTTTATGATGTAAGAATTAAAAGATCATTTTCGCCAAATTTTTAAACTGCACATTTTATAGCAAATTCATTGTATTGAGCCTTTTTAATGCCAGACGGCAGGACGAACCGAATTGGACATTTATCTTGTGAGAAGAGTAGCACAAAAGAACTAAATCGCATTTTATGGTCTACCGTGCAGAGCTATTATTACTTATATTGTGATTTATTACATGAGAAAGAGCATTTCGTATTAATATTTACTCATCGGATCACACGATGATAAATTAAGTTACGAGGAAGTTGAAGGAGGAAATTAATAGCAAAGAGATGCAGAACAAGTAATATTACCTGACACATTCACTATAACTAGAAATAGTTTGAGCCAAGGCTCCAAAGATCGAGAGTCCTGCCTAAAATTTACTGATCAGTCAGATTAGCATCCCAAAGCCACGTCAAATAGTGGCTTTCTCTATTGGTGCTGGAGTTAAAACCCGATTTAAAGAAAACTATATAACCAATATTTATAAAAATAGTAATAAAAATTAAACTTTCTCATAAATTAATTACCTTGCGCTTGCTAAAATTAAGATAAGTCAGTGGCTACCTAAATTAACCATCGGTAACAATTTTTATACCTTAATGTATTCTAGAAATGTTTTAAATTCACTTAAATTATCTGATATAATCTAACATATTGTTTATTCATGCACAACCCTAGACAGCTCCTGTGCACTATTATAGTATCTTAATCGTGACGTTTGCAATAAATGTGCATAGTTTTAATTTCCCAATCTTCACTTATTAAATTTGTATAAATCACATTATCCGGCTGTTTAACTAAAGTTTTGACACATTTTTCTACAAATTGATAGTAGATAAATATTTTCTTACTAAAACAGAGTTTTATCCACAATGCCAAAACTCTGTTTTAGTGCATTTTGCCAAAGGTTTCAAACCCCAACATAAATATTTTCTGCCACTCTGACATTTACGTTGCTTATTCTTCAGAACACTTTTTCTTTCCTTAATAATGATGTCCTGTGAAATTATTATTTGTTATAAAGTTAATTATAAAAATTATTATTATGTAACGGTTCGTAAATAATAGTATATTATGATATAAGTGTATAATAGGGCCTTTAAAGCACGCGCGACATATTTCAAAACACGACGCGCAGCGGAGTGTTTTGTAAGTCGCAAGGGCTTTAAAGGCATCTTATACACGTATATCATACGCTATTTTTTATTACGAATGCATCATAATCCCAAAAATGTTTTAAATATTAAACTTAAGGGATATATTGACGAATATATTAATCTGTCACATTTGACATGATCAAATGTTTCTATAGCAACCTTCAAAAAAGTAGGCTCATCATAAACATCATTTTAAGCACGCTGCAGCGTGCGATAATCGTTGATTATGATGCATGCGTAATAAAAAAGTATATACTCTACTACAACAGAGTTTTATCCACAAAAACGAAAAAAAAAATTTGCCCTCGACGCCCATTTCGCCAACCATATTAGCATCATCAGGTGATCGTTAAAACGAAACTTACAATCTACCTAACTCAATTTTTTTACTACCTGTGTGCTTAATCAAGCGGAACAAAAAATAACCAATTCTGGGATCCTACTAGTCACACTCGATCAACCAATACAATAGACTATACCGAATAAGCCCTCTATCTCTATTTAAACTATTCTTACATTTAATAATTTCGATACTTTCGCATGCATCTAATAATCTCCCATCAGTTATATTATGAATGATTATTATTTTCAAAAGCATGCTCGGCAACACTTGATTTTTATGTTCTATCATACTTAAATGAGCTATGTGTTCTTGAATCTCATCTGCATAGATCGTTTAGATTGCCCAACATATTTTTCGTTACATTCCATGCATCCAATTTCACATATTCCACTTTTTCTGAAAGTTCCAATTTTGTCCTTGGAACCACCCAATAATTTCTTAATGTTAAACTAAGTTTGATAAACTAAATTTAAACCCACATTCTCAACACTTCTTAAATATCTCTAGTATACTGAGGATTATATGGTATCGAGGCATATTTTATATTTCAATATAGTCAATCTATTAAGTTAATATTGAAACCATTAACTATCGCTGTATTCTTAATTGTCTCCTTTTCATTATTAAAACTTTCTTTACTAAAAGGAAAATTAACCATACGGTGTACTAAGAAATTAATGCTGGTCATTTTGCGTTGGTCGCAGTGGAATGAGTCATTAGGAATATATCGGTTAGTGGCAGTTATTTTCTATAAATATCAAATTCTAGTACGTTATTATCGTTTCTAATTACCAAGGTATCCAAAAATGATAGTTTGCCATTCTTCTCGACCTCATAAGTAAATTTAAAAGTGGGGAAACGGCTATTTAGTTTTGTTACAAAATCTTCGATATTAGCAGTTTTTGTTTCGAAAATGTCATCCACATACCTCGAGGGGAATTTGATTGTGGTAATTTAGTGTACACAGTCGTGGTAATTAGTGGAAATTCAAAGGGAAATGAGTGGTAATTCCTGGTAATTACTGGTGATTAGTAGTGGTAATCTTATCGTATTTTAAGGAAATTTTGGGGTAATAAGTCGAAGTTTTGTAATATTAAAATTATGCTATGCCTTCTAGTTTACATTGTTTTAGAGGATGCAACAGAGTTTTAACTAAGCTATCTAACTAAGCTCTAACTAAATTATGTTTCTCGGTCTCTATTAGTACCAATTAAAAGAAAAACAGCATTTATTTTCCTAGGAATATTTCTATTGCCTGAAAAGTGGCAACCTTGCAATCATTTGACATCACTAACATCATCAATAAATCGTTGTAAGTTGCAGCGGTCAGTCGTTTTTCCTGCTGATTTTAAAGCTTTTAAGGCCTCATTTATACCTACTACCAAAAATATGTATTTTGACAGCGTTTAACCCGTACTGGAATCGTAATTTGGAAAAAAAAATACATTTCGATTTTTTTACTCCAAAAATGTACAAAAAAACAACGCAAGTATCTCAATTATTATGAAATTTTTGGAAAAATGTATGTCAATGTTATTCCCTCCTAATTTGGAATAATAAGGTTCTTATGACATTTTTCGTCCAACGTTAAATAACGGAGAAATTTTAAAAAGGGAAAAATTTTTTAAAAATAAATTTATTTACCATCCTGTATATGTTTTTGAAAATTTAACTTTTATGATGGTAAAATGGATCCCCTTAACCGTTTCCAAGATAAAAACGATTTTTTTTAATTTTCGAAAAATGTATAAAAAAATGTATAATCGGCCGTAATTCGAAAACCGTAGGAGTTAGGTACTAAACAGTAAATAACAAAACGATGGGTTTTTTCGGTACTTTAATGTGCCGTATTCCGTTCGATCGTACGATATTAAATTTTTTTTAAGTGACCAAACGTGATTATTATATTTTCTCAATTTTCTCGGTAACGAAAAGAGATCTCTTAAATCGGGTTACGCAAATATCTGTAGTCTCTCATGTTCAATCGAAAGGCGTCTATAATATTTTTAAATAGGAGGTCAAATAAGGCAGGTATTCGATAAAATATCATTCTCGTCTCAAAATTGAGCATTTTGCTTCAGATTTGGCCACGAAATAGGGAATTTCTAAGTGGATGACCTTTTTCGTGTCGAATGCTTTAGGCGGTGATTTTTGAGTGTGCCGAGTGCGATTTTTGCATCGAGGAGGTCGTACGATATTTCTATACCGAAATATTTGAAAAAGGAGAATTTCTTTAAATATATTTTTTACCACCCTGTATATGATTTTGAAAATTTTATTTTTATTATGGTAACATATAAATCGAACCCTTTAACCGATTTCGATAGAAAAACAAAAATAGTTTTTTCAAACAAATTTTCGAAAAATTAACATTTCGTAGGTGAATGATCTTTTTTGCTTTTAGTAAGGGGTTCCTAAGTGTGGCTAGTTTGATTTTTGCAACGAGAAGGTCGTACGATTTTTCTGTACCGTAATATTTGGAAAAAGGAGAACTTTTTTATAAATATTCTCTTTATACGTTTTTGAAAATTTTATTTTTATGATGGCAACATGTAAATGGGTCCCTTTAACCGCTTCCGAAATAAAAACGAAAACATTTTTTTCAACAAAAATTTTCGAAAAATTAAATTTCGTAGGTGGATGATCTTTTTCGATTCGAATACCTTAGGGCGGCGAGTTCGATTTTTGCATCGAGAAGGTCGTACGTTTATTATATACCTACGTAGCAACATGCTATTTAGTTTTAAATCAAGTGCATAATTTGAAACTAACTTTAATTCGTGGTATTTAATGGGAATTTCAGTGGTAATTTTAGTGGTAATTAGTGGAAATTAGTGCTAATTTAGTGGTATTGAGATTCTGAAATAATTAGGAGTAGCAGAGGAAATGAGGTCATTTGGAGGGAATTACTGGTAATTTGTGGTAATTTCTCTCAAAAGTGGTATTTTAGTGTACGCAATTTCAATACTGAAATCCTCCTCGAGATACCTATACCCTTGAAAAAGAGTCGAACTACTGATTGATTTCATTTTCAAGTTTACTCATGAAAAGGTTAATTATGAACGACGGCGATAAGAGGTTGCACGTTGCCGCGCCTTCAAATTATTGATAATAGTTATTTATATATTGAAAATAATTTTGATCCATGTGACGTTTGATTAACATTCTTTTGTGATTTTGTTATCAAAACTGTTCATCTCAAGTAATTCTCCAAGGTATTTCAAGGTTTGTGGAACTGGTACACTAGGGAACTATCAGCTAACATCAAACGGGAAGAGATTTCACCTTCCATAAAGTTCGTACCTTTAATTTTGTTAATGAAATATAAAGAATTTAGTACTCCTGAATTATGTTGTTTTATAGGTAAATTTTCAAATTGGTTTGCTAGCCATTTAGATATATTATAAATTTGGTGACCCCATTGCCGAGGCTATGGTACGCATTACGTTCCCAGGTTTATGAATCGATGAATAGATATTTTGATCAGAAATAATGTTGCTAAATTTCTTCAAAGTATTTTTAAGCTGTGCTACCAGCTTAGCTAATGGATTCCTTGAGATTTTGTTATATGGGCCAGATTCTATTAAATCATCAACTCTTTGAAAATATGCGTTTTTGTCTAATATAACAACCTTATTATCTTTGTCAGCTTTTAGATAGAAAACGTATTCCTTCTTTAATCTCTTGATTATAATTTTTACTTTCCAGGTAGTCAAAAACTTACCACCAATAAATACAAAAAGAAGTAAAGCTTGTGTTTGAAGGTAGTTCCAAAAATGTTGTATGATAAAAAAAATCTCTTGAATACTTAACGTCAGAGAAAAAGTTGTGCTATATTTTAAGGTATTGGTCTAAAAATGTGAGAAATAGGATTTTTTTTTACAAAGAAAGCGTAGTAAAGATTATATGGAATGTTATAGCTAGCAGGATCAAGAATAATAAAAAGGCTATTACCCATGTAAGATAAAATGTAGCTCTTCGGTATTTACTTATGAAAAAACATATGAAATTATTAAATCTGTATAGTATAGACCATAACAAATGAGCTTCACATATTAGCAGTAAATTATTTTATAGAATCCTTCTCCTTAAAAAAATTAATTTAACGATGGATAATTCAGAAACAGGATCAAGAATAACTCTATTTTTTTAAAACTTGCCAAGGTAGAAAGTAGATGCCGTCATGTAGTAAAAGGCTCATAAGAAACGTTGACAATGAAGACATCTGTCCTGTGCCATAAATATATTTTTTGAATTAATAAAAAACTTTGCTATTTATGGACGATAAACTTATTTTTAAGTGTTTTTAAGGTGTTACCTCATATTTACCATCGCAGAAAAATGTTTATGGATAAATCAAGTTTAATATTTTATTTATCCTCAAAAGAAACGAGTATGGCTTATGGTTTTTTTTCTTAAACTTGAGCAAATTGCCACTCATTTAAAAGGGCATTTCAAAAAATGTGTCTACATTTTTTTCTTTGTTGTTTCAAATTGAACCGAAAAATTATTTTAAAGGGAGGACAAATGAATAAATGAAACAAAAACTGCTTGTGTTAAAAAATTGTCCAGAAGAAACGAAATGTCAAAATGAATCAAATTCGCCGCAGAAAATACTGATCTGAATAGTAAAAATCTAAAATTTATTAATTACTCTAACAGGGCTGCGATTGTGAACAAATTTTTCCAAGGCTAGGGTTACTGAAAATAAATTAGTAAGGATTACAGGCCATGGAAATGTAAATTCCATTAAGTCATATGTATAATTAGATCACCGATTTAATGAAGATTTGTTCAGTGAAATGAAAGATAATGATGAGCAAAAAATATCCTTCTTTCTTCAATATTTTCAAGCTTAGTAAGTAATATTAACTTTGTAAATTTATTTGAGTTAATAAAATATTTCAAATTCCCATGTGAAATTCATTTAAAACTATACGATTTTTAAAAATTTTAAATTAACCAAAAAAGAATTAAATACTTGATTTTAAACTTGGTAACTACTATATTTTTAAAAAAGGCTTAATAAACGGTAATAGCACTAGAGCAATTACCGAAAATTGCACTACTACATAATTATCCCGTAATTTTAATCCAAAACTTCGATAACAATTTATGATTTAATTGTTACAATGCTTATTTAGATTGATGAATGGAATTTTCATATTAATTAAATTTGATATTCGCTATCAAAACTTTATATATATGTTGATCTCATTTCCTGTCGAATAAACAGCAAATTAGTAGGTGAAATTACATTAACCAATACGTTTTGAAACTAATGAAAGTCTATACAAAAAATTAACGTCATTAGAGGATTCATTGGTCGACAGTTATTATTGATTCATTATTTTTTGGTATTTTTTTTAGTGAGTCAAACTTGTCGTCCGGGTTTGCGACCCAACACTTAATATTAAAAAGCTTCGACCTTAATTAAACAAGCTTTTTAGCTTAATAGATACTTCTTCTCTAAAACTAAGTAAATCGCAACAAGAAGTTTCTGCATTCAAAAGTTTACATTGAAAGATGGAATTATAAGGATTGATCTAGAACCTAAATGATTCACAAATAGATTTAAAATAAAATTTTATTATCATTTTCATTTTCAGATTTCATGGTATCAGAAAAAGTTAGGTTCATGACTATTTTTAAGAACGTGAAGAATTCAGACCTATTCATTTTTAACTTACAGAGTGCTTCTTAAATTGAAGTAGAAAATACAGGGGCGTATTGCTTAGGTGAAATCAAGAAGAATAGTTCCTATAAACATATGTTTGCAAGTTGGCCGTTTGAGATAAGAGAATATTAACTGTACTAATAATCGTGGATATTCTACACTTTGTTCTGCACAAAAAATGATTCTTGTAGATTTTTGCTATCGTCGGTCGTTTTTGATTTAAATTAAATAAAGGATGAGGTTGTGCACAATTTAATACTAATAATAATACAATATATGTAGTTAGTTAAAATAGCTGTTGGAATGGTATTATTATCCGACATACACGTTCTAATATTTCTGGTGTATTTCGAACAGCGCCAGCGCCGCATCCAGCAACTTATACGTCCCTGAAGTTATCCTTCGGTTTCTATTGACAGCGTATAAATACGAAACTAGGGTTTTTAACACGTCATAAAAACGAATCGATAGTGTTTAGTTCCAAGAACCTCGAAGGCTAGAACTGATTAGGAAATTCAATACCTCGACCAATCCATCTGTTTCTGAACTGCTCGTTTAAAAATGAACGAGCTCTTAAACTAAAATGTTTGGGGTACCATCATGTATAAACCATTATCTGTGCCTCAGTAAAAATGGAAATTTTTTGAGTAACTCAGCAAAATATTTTTTAGGATGTTTCGATAAGAATCTGCGATAAGAGGCCTTGGTAAAGTGGGGTACATTCAAAAAATCCCCAACAAAACCAATCCACATATTTAATGAAAACTGATATAGAAACATAGACTCAACTGCTGCGTGTGGATTTTCGACACACTAAACGTGGTTATTGTGGAAGTTCATTATGTATGACGTTCTTCGAATAATTAGCCTCGTCACTACCAGCACCTCGACAATAAATTTTGGGTTTTGTACTATTTTTTACAGTATCGATTGGCAAAGTATCTAGCATGGAAATATATCCCTAGGTAACACTGCTTGAACACGTTGCATGTGGATATGACTGACTTTTTTTGGAGAATTGTCTAGACTACCTAGTGATAAACGTCAAGGTTCTGAATAATATTTCTGGTGGATCTTCGCGAACTGCCTGAAGAATGGTTTTATCTAAAGCATGTTGTAAAGTAGTCGTAGTAGTAAACAGTCCACTTGCCAATGAACCTTTTTTAATGGATGTAGGCTGTTAAAAAAGTTTCTGAACTTTTGGGGATGGACGTTCGATGATTACGGAAATTTTCACTGTGAATACGTCTAGCCTTATAGCAATTACCGACGAAGTCACAAGGCCGCATACACAAATCATATTAGCCTATTGAAATATATTAGCAGTGCATTAGTAAGATTTCCATATCAACTTTATTGCCCTGTATTTTGAAAACGACCCACTTACGTAAATATTAATAGGAACTTTTCTTCTTATTATAAAACGGTTCGAGTCCCTTTAAATCAAGGGCGACGAGTATGGAATCTAAGCAGCAAAAACAATGTAAATTAAATAAAAAAAAAGAATTTTATTAACAGTTATTTTATGAAATTTTTTTCAATATTTAGGAAAACAATATTGTTACGTTTTTCCCGTGGGTCCTTAACAGAATTACAGCTTTGCTATTTTCAACTAATACTCTCTTTATTCAATACCAGTTTATGGCTCATAATGTAAGTTTACTAAATCCTTAACTAAAAGTTCGCTGGTGTTATTTCCGTTTCTACCTTTTCACTGCTACCCATGAGACTTCCATAATGTTCAGATCGCACATATATGGAGTTAGCCTTAGATTCGTATGATCCTGACTACGTGAAAGGGCTTCAGTTCAATAGTTTTTAACACGCATTTATTAGCTTCACCTGTATGTATGTTTGTTTTTTTGTTCGTTTGTAAACTAACCCCCCCCCCCCCCCCCCCCCCGTTCGGGCAGGAGACGGGGGAAAAGAAAAAAACTAAAAGAATTAATTCCGGGAGAACGGGAGGGGATAGGGGGTCCAAATTTTTATGGGAGATGTAGTACCTGGGGACTACCTTGGGCCACGTGGGGGGCGGCGGGGCTCTAATTTAAGGGGTGAATTTGGGGAAAAAACCGTTTTTTGGCCGTAGCTTTGCAACGAAGGCTTATCAAGGACCGACGACAATACAATAATTTTATAAGTTTATCTAATTATTCTGGTGAGGATCGCCAGGATTAAATAATATAGTTTAAAAAAATGCTTCCATAGTATGTACAGGGTGTTCACCCATAATGTCCCCCCCCCTTTAACTTTGTT
>MU182078.1:13492-48362 GCA_016904865.1 Pissodes strobi
TTGAACTGGACATTATTTCCTCACCTAATTCCACGATGGCGTTCATATCCTCATTGATGGCAGCAATCTAATTTTCTGGCTCGCGTTGGGAATGAGCAGCGGTCATTGGAGTCCGCGACATGAGTGAGGATACAAGAGCTCTGCCGTCTGCAAAGCTGTAAATATAATTATTTGTCCTGTCTAAGAGATCGTTGATATACAGCAGGAACAGTGTGGGAAATAATATGGACCCTTGAGGAACTCCGGTATTGATTTTAAATTCCTCCGAGAGATGTCCATCAATACCAACTCTGATGCTTCGATCCCTTAAGAAATTGGAAGGCAATAGAAGCAGCGCTAGTGGTAGTCCGTATGCTGTTAATTTGCTTAACAATCTGTCATGCCACACCCTATCAGATGCCTTGAATATGTCGTGAGGATCTGCACGAGATTCGTCGTAGCTCTCGATGGCTTTGGTCCACACCCAAATAACACAGACATATCCAAAAGACATCCGTTGGATGTCCTGCGGACGACCACCCAAAAAGGCATGAATGTCCATTGGACATCCAGATTAAGTTCTGAGGATGTCCCATGGACATCCATTGGCTATCCCGTTGGCACAGCTCTGGAGCATTTCTGGATGTCCAAATTATGTCCATAACCTACCAGTTAACTAACCAGTTATGGAATACTTTTGGACATCCTATGGATGTCCATAAGGCATCTATTTATAGACCATTCATGGAATACTCTTGGACATTCAATGGATGTCCATAAGGCATCTATTTACAGACCATTCATGGAATACTAATGGACATTCAATGGATGTCCATAAGGCATTTATTTATAGACCATGGAATACTCTTGGACATTCAATGGATGACCATAAGGCACCTATTTACAGACCATTCATGGAATACTCTTGGACATTCTATGGATGTCCGTAAGGCATCCATTTATAGGCCATTCGTGAACAAAATCTGGAAATTAAAAAAAAATGTTTGCTGCTAAACAACTTTATTGAACATTATACATTTATCCAACATATGGAGCCATATGCCATGTAAACATATTTTTACAAAAACAATCTTAAGATTCTCTTTCTGTATTATTTTTAAGTTGTTGATTTAAGATTCTTAAGATTTTCTTTCTGTATTATGTTTAAGGTGTTGATTTAAAAACAACAAATATTCTGTTGGTTGTTTAAAGTTATTTTTCTCAACCTATATCATCAACATAAATTTAAAACTAAATATTTCAAACAAAAAATAAAATTTAGTGAAAAATAAAATGGACATCATTGCAATTTTAAGATGTTGTTACTCTTTTGTTATAGATCTTTTCTTAAAACTGTCAATACACATATTAAAGGTTACATATAAACCTTAACAAGCCTCCTCTAATTGATTGCTATATAGTTTTCTAAATAAATAATTAAAAGATTACCATCCAAATATGATTTTTATGTTTTAACAGCTAATACCTTTTGAACAGTTAGAGACATTTTTCAGATTTTTGGAGTGTAATAAGAACATTGAATTTGTAGATTGTTCCTATTACCCGTGGCGCCCTCATATAACAAACGCGTAGCCTAATATAAAGAATGTTCTTATTGACAATAATAGGGTAATAAGAACATCGTGGTGGGTTAATAAGAACTGAGATAATTTCATTGTCTTAAATAGGATTATTCAGATCATGGATTTTTTTTGGCTCACAAATAATCATATTACCTTGCAGTTTTACGGATACTTTCATATTACGCTTATGTCTTTTAATTAATATTAAAAATAAAACCATTAAAATTTTAAACCTATCATTATCCCAGGCTCTTCTACCTAAAAACATTTTTTCATATAAACAAAATTTACAAAGTTATTTTCTTTCCTTTGCTCTAGGTATCCACTTTTTGATGCTTGTTTCAATGTCCTTTTTGGTCGAAATTGTTAGAAAACAGCATCTGAAAAAAGATATAAAATAGTAATTAACATCAATGGGTATATATAGGCTGATAAGAAGTGGCAAATAAAATATAAGGGTTTTGTTTGTGTATAATAAAAGCCGAATCTGTTATTTGCAATTATTATCGCCCTTACTTTTGTTCCAAATTTTCCATTACTTGCCCTACGTTTTTTTTTATTGGAATTACCATTTCATATCAAAAATCATAATATATACAACAAAAAATATTCCTATTGGATAATTATTGACGCCATATTGAATTTGGATTTTTGAGAATAAATTATTGACACATTGCGATTGACTAATTTTGTGAAAGAATTAAAAGATTCTGTAAAATGAAATAAATATAGTAAAGGAACTATAAAATAGGAAGGTAATAGAAAACAGATTAAAACAAAAACTTGGTACCAAGTTTTTGTACGTACCTATAACAAAAAATATACCTATAACCTTTACTCAAACAACGCTATAATAACTAATAAATAACTAACCCTCCGCTAGTTAATATCTAAAAAACTAATAAAACCCAACAAATAATATATAATTAGGAATTTTACAAAGGAAATCTAGCGAAATAGAGTATAATTAAGTAATGATTTAAAATTAACACTTACCTATAAAGTCTGTTCCCGCCTTAATGAAAATGCCTGCGTCACGGGCTATGTCGGAGATAATTATATTCACAATATTAACCAAACCACATTCATAGATAAATATATGTAAGACACGAAAACTAATATCTTTTAAAAAATAATTTATTCTAAACTTGAACTATACAAAATGCGCTCTCGTTGGGTCACAGGTCCCTATTATTTAAGGATCCTTTACACTCAACAGGCAATATAACAGAAACATCTGGCTCGATGGTTAACTCTTAAAACTAATAATCGTAAATCTAAATAGACTGGGCTCTAGGAAACGCACTAGTTGGACCCGATGTCAAGGGTTGAATTCCAAGAAGGTGATTGCTCACATATGAAGGGTACAGGGAAAAAACGATCTAAGCGCTATTTCCATAGAAAACTTTTTATTATTGATTTTACAGAAAATTTTATTCTTGATAAAAGTTGGTGCTTGGAAAAAAAAACTAATTTTGACAATGCTAAATTAAAAATAAGTTATGCAGGGTACTTAAAAAATACAAAAATGATGGTTAAAAAAACAAAAACTTTGGAATATCGGAAAACCTTCTACAGAAAAAATAAAGCTCCTATTAAGGTAAAAATAAAAGTCAAATACCATTTTTTTCAAAAGTGCATCGTTAATGAAAAAAATAAGGACAAAATTAAGAAAAAGATGGTTTTTTCAATAATTGACATGGATATTCTCCGCAACGGTGCACTTTTAGAAAAAATGATATTTGACTTATTTTTATCTTCATAGGAGCTATATTTTTTCTGTAGAAGGTTTTCCGATATTCCAAAGTTTTTGTTTCTTTAACCATAATTTTTATATTTTGTAAGTACCCTGTATAACTTATCCTTAATTTAGCATTCTCAAAATTAGTTTTATTTCCAAGCATCAAATTTTATCAAGAATAAAATTTTCTGTGAAATCAATAATAAAAAAGTTTCCTAAGAAAATGGCGCTTAGATCGTTTTTCCCATGTACAAGTACCCTTCATATATATTCAGCAACACGATTTGAGCTTGATTCTTGTGGACACTAAATGGATTTCCACTGGATATCCATTTCTGGATGTTCAATTAATGTCTAGTAAATATACCCCATTGGATGTTCATTTGACATCTAGTTTATGACTATGATTTCTATATACATTTGTGGACACTAAATGGATTTCCACTGGATATCCTCTTCTGGCTGTTCAATTAATATCCAGAAAATATAGTCCATTGGATGTCCATTTCACATCCAGTTTATGACCATGCTTTCCATACATTTGTGGACACCAAATGGATTTTCACTGGAAATCCGTTTATGGATGTTCAATTAATGTCCACAAAATATAGTTCATTGGATGTCCATTTGTCATCCAGCTTATGACCATGATTTCTATATACATTTGTGGACACTAAATGGACTTCCATTGGATATCCGTTTCTGGCTGTTCAATTAATGTCCAGAAAATATAGTCCATTGGATGTCCATTCGATGTACCTGGACATCTGTACACATTTTGTACCTAAAACGGATATCCATTGGATGTCGGGTGTTATCTGGGCAGGTAGGCCACGTAAGTCAGGAGATCTCCCGTTGATCTGTGCTTGCGGAAGCCATACTGGCGATTGCTTATGATTCCTGCCGATTCAAGATATTTTAGGAGCTGTTCGTTGATCAATTTCTTCATGACTTTGGTCATGATGGGAACTAAGGCAATTGGACGGTAGCTATTTGAAATCGTTTTTTAACGTTTCTTCAGGAATGGTCGCTCCTGAGCTCATTTCCAGCTCGAAGGAAAGCATACAGTTCTGTATGATAGGGAGGCAAGCCTGCATAGTGGAGCTGTTGGCTTAGCAGCACATTTCTTAAGCACTATTGCTGGAACGACATCCGGTCCTGTGGCCTTGTTGGTGCCTAGGCTTTTGAGTATTCGTTTCACTTCGCGTTGGCGAAATACCAGACCTGGCATTGAGGAATTCACTCTCGGGATAGTTGGGGGAGTCTTTCCTTGATGCAAATATCTCAGTAAGAATGCTCTCTTTTTCTTTGGCCATTTCCGCTATTGAGCCATCATCTTTGAGAAACCCTGCTTGACAAATATGAAAACTGACCAAAAGAATCTTGATCCGTTAGGACAGTTGAAAAGCTTGTTCTTGATCTGCTCGTTATATCCCTCCTTGGTCTCGTCAATAGTCCGCTTACACTGGTTTCTAGTCGTGATGAATATACCTCGAACCATGGTTTACTGTTTGAGATAAGCTTCATAGAAGAGGGGATGAAGCTTCCATACCAGCTAAGATTACTTGGGTTATCTCATCAGCAAATTCAAGAGTGTTTTGATTCCTAAAGCAGACATCTTTCCAAGGAAAAGAAAGATAATGCTCGCGAAGATCACGCTACTTTGCAGATTTGTAGTGCCAAACCTGTCGAGGTACCTGTGACTACTATATTTTAATAGCATGTTCACAGGTTGCGGAGATAAGATTGTGGTCTAATGAGCCCAACGGGGCTAGTATTAGTTGTTGAGAATAGATCCAGGAGGCTAGCAAAGTATTTTTGACGCTGGTAGGTTCGTCAACCAGCCGAGTAAGTCCGTGACTTATAGCAAAGGACTCAGCTTCTCGTTCTTCATCGACGTTTTTGTTGGAGTGTTTCAACCAGTCGATGTTATGTACGTTGAAGTCTCCTACTATGACAATTTTTGCCGTTGGAGAGCCGATCTGCAGGAAATCAATTTGATTGCAAAGATTTGAGAAAAGCAGTTTGTATTGGTGTTGCTGGGTGGTCTATACAAGCAACAAATGAATTTGGTTGTTCGATTTATGCTTAATTTGAACCACATGACATCGAAGTCCTTAGGTTCGTATGTTCCTTCTCGTTGACAACATAAATCGTGTCCTTTAAAAACAGATAACCCCTAAAAATGGAATGGGTAGGTTTTTCTTAAAAATGGTAAATGCGCAAAAAAGCTTTACTTACTTTTCTGAACAGCTTATTAAATGCTGGAAATAACCGTTATGTACCTCCATGCATAATATAACATTTCGGATGTGATTTAGTGTCATTCATGAATTATACCATTTCACAGACTATCCAAGGATTCAAACTGGCTTCAGATGACCCAGTAGTCTATTAGGGTCAAATCAGGTGACCTTGATGACCACTCAATATGACCTCTTCTTCAAATTAAGTTTTGGGGAAAGTTTTCATCTAAAAATTGACGAGCCGGTTGGACAAAATGATGATGTGCCGAATGATTATAATTTCATGGTCTTCTTCAATTTCTATTATTTGTACGAAGGCTGGATGAACAGCCTTCTCCAACAATTCCGGACACATTTATTCAGTCATCAAGATTTCCAGGTACTAAAGGGACCAATTAAGTGATTTAGGGGACGCTACGTATGTAATTCATGAAATACTCTGGGGATTTAATCTGACCAATATCTGCAGTGATGCCTATTGAAATTACCGTTAGCGCCAAATTAGCACTCAAGCACATATTGAACAAATAGTTTGAATTATTGTCTTAGTTTAGCTTACGTCACAGAATTGGAATCGGAGCGGCGACGGCGATCGAAATCATCATGGTTTAGTTTTTGAACTAATTATATTTAAAAAAAAAAATAAACGTATTTTAGTTTAGGACTCTCTGGATTAGTGTACATCCGTTTCACATACCCTATTTTTAATTCCCGCTTATACAGTGTCGTCAAATTTGGCAACCAGCTGAAATAGATAAACATCTGATACATTTGAACATATCTCCGGAGACATGTTTGTCGTTCCATCAAAACGTGGTTCCCACGTCGGTCTGTTCTTTGTTTATTGTTAAATTATGTGAACCTTTTCAAAAAATGTAACTTGTAATTTCAATTTTGATGTGACCGTTATCGTTTGATGTAGTTTGTGCCTCTTCGTGGATATGTCTTTTTGTTCCACTGACAAGTAACACTGATGATGGCTCCGGCCGAAAGCGCTCTGTTACGCTAGTTTAGAGGTCCTTTTGGATTAAAATTTTATGCATTGAATACAAAGAGTGTCATTTAATATATTACATAATTCCTCAAAATCTTTATCCGCAACATTTACGGATTGCCGAAAAATAGCCATAGTTAACAAAATTACTTTTAAACGCTGACATGCTCCTAACGAGAAAACAGAAAACGGCACGACACTGTCTAACTGAAATATACAAGTGAACTAAAGGTCAGAAAGGTACTGAACACATGAAGTCTGCAAATAAATAAAAGTGGGTTATGCACTAAAACACAATATCATTAAGCCATAGAAAAATTAAATAAGGAAATTTATATTTCTGCATACACGCACTGTAGTATACATGTTATGAATTACTAAAATTCATAAAATACTAAACAATTTTCCTGTAATAAGTTTGAACACATGTTAACTTAAAAAGTAAACTTATTTACAACGCAAGAGATAATGAGCCTTCACTTGCAACGGTCAACAAATTATATGATACAAATTTTCGAGTGAACTATCAGTCATGCAGACTTTATCACTAAATCCATTCATCCGGTGACCATATGCCCACATGATTGCGGTCCTGTTTTGATGTCCAAAACCGGTAACCCAAGCCTTAATCTGATAGCCAAGTCCAAATCTGGAAAGGTCACCTCTGAATTAAGTCCCCCAAACCTGGGTGCGGCCCAGCTTGAGTGCTCCTCCTAAAGTACCAAAGTCGATGCTGAGATAAATCTGCCAAAGTTCTAAGTAAAGTAATCTCGAAGTAAAATCTGTTTAGTAGTTGAGTACAGCTGAGACGCTAATATAATTACCTAAACCAAATAGCTGAAGATAATCATATATAAAACGCAACAAACAAGATTTAAACAGTGACCGAGACTTATGAACAATTCAAAATATACTGCAACAGAAAAATATGCGCATCATAGTTAAGGGGTAAAGGGTAAAGTGTAAATTCATTCTCTCATCTCTTCTCACCGGCAAAGATCCATCCTACCTGAGGTATACAACTCCTTCGGTATCCAGTAAAAGATAACAACCAACATCGACCGCTTCTAGGCTAAGTTTCTAGCCGAACATCGACACGACGAGATTAAAGTCGTTTAAACATTTCAATATACACCGAGAATAAACTAGACCACAAAGAGATTGAATTGTTTGGATATAATTCTAATTTGAAATAATACCAGATAGAAATGCAAGAACTATTTCGAGGAAGTTGCATCAAATTTTTTTTATAGCTTATTTCGATAGCCCATGAGGACGTGTTTTTTCTTTTTTTCATAAGTCGAAAAATGAGGCAGATACAACGCCTTGAAATGTGCTTATGACGTCACAATGCACATGAATTGTTACGTCGCACCATGCTGAGTATACCTATATATACAAAACTAAAAACTGGCATAGCTCTCGTAATAATCATCTTTAGAGGAAATAAAAAAATACTTATCGATTTTTTGCTCTGTTCTATAGTTTGCAATGAAAAATAATCAGTTTAATTTTTCAGGAAACTTCCTCATTAAAACGATTACTTATCCTGAAAATATTAGAATTGACTTGATAATGTTTACAAACTATTTTTTAACTTTGCATTTACCAAAAACATATTAATCAACATTAATATGAAATAGGTAAACACTGTCTAGTTACAAGGGCCATGAAATGCATGCTTATGCAGTAATTACCAAACTATGGAATACCCAGACTTGAATTTTTCTATTGTGGACCGGTTCTGTTGAGCAAATTCATTTGAATAGACATTGCGTTTTTAATTTAAAAGCTCTTGTTCTTAGTTCATACAACATAAGTATTAAGTAACGATTTTTCCTTAATTTTAATATTTTATGTCGGGACTACGTTACTAAAATATCATACCCAATTATTTCGTTAGTCGCAGTATAACAGCAAATATTATAAAGTCATACTAAAAAGTTTAAAACACTGAAACAATTTTTCGCACTTCTCAGAATTTACGTGAATATTATCCACTGGAACGTTTTTAACCGGAACAATAAAAAAGAATTATGTTCTTTACATTCCCTCTTCCGAATGCCTGGAAAGAAAAATGTCGTAAGTAATGGGTTCAATGTCGGTTAATGGGCAACACGCCAGTTAACATGAGATGGTGACAAAGCGAGAGCTAAGAAATATGGGAGATGATAAATGATGAAATATAGACTCGGGAGCGCGTTATTATTTTTTGAATACTTATATCTTTGATACTTCTTGGCATTCGCATAATTATCCTGATAAGGATAATGAGGAAACTCTTGATACCACAGGAAAGTATGCTCTTAGTGCTTATACATATCTATGTTCCACGCAATCAGATGAGGAGATGATCATTGTGACTTCTTGCCACTGTAACTTGGGCTTAATCCCAATCGAACCCTAGTTATGTTGCCCTGTGCCATAATCTATCTAACAACTGCTGATACTTACCTTTTTAAATGAAAGTTGCTGCTGATAAACGGTACTAGTTTGTTTTTTAATCACTTATTTAGTAACAGATAGATACAATACACCTTCTAAGGTATAGTGTGTACAGTCACCAAGTCAGCACTTACCAGAATCAGACCAAATTCAGCGCTGCTTGGGGACCATCTTCACTAGTTCAGCTCAGGTTGTTCCCGTTGGAGACAGTCAGAATACTGACAAAATATATGTTTATGCCCATATAAGTTTAACAAATCAACATGATTATTATAAACACAATTAGAAGAATAACAAAAATTATCTAATATTGCATTCGAAAAAATAGCTGCCATTTTGAAAACGATCTCTAAAAATAGTATTTTATTTGTATGTAATAGTTTTTCTTTGTTTTTTGCAATCAAATTTCGATATTTGGATTTTATAATAGTATGTTGTTTCAAATAAAAAGTTAACAATAATTAAGTGTTGATATTCATATGAAAACATAGAAACAAAATAAAATCTTATTATTGTATTATTATAATTATTATTTTAAATTTTTTGATTTTTTTTGAATAAAGTAGTCTACTTACTGTTATAAATAAAAACAATTATTGACCAAGTCAAATGTAAATCTTGTTTTTCACAATAAACATGAGCAACTATGTAAAGAAGTTACTATATTTTCAGGATGGATCTCTGCACGTTACAATTGATGGACGTATCCCAGACCCATTCACCATAAATGCGGAAGTGCCTCAGGGCGCAATTCAAAAATCCTGTTTACAGTTTTGCAGATGACAGTACCACTGTCTTCCAATTCAGATAAGAAAAACCTTTACCAGCGACTGAGACTTATCACTGCAGACAGGAGCAGATTACATCAAGAGATCTGAAGAAAGTTCGAACTTGGACGACGGGAATTTGATCCAATTTAATGCTGCAAAAACTCAAGCAGCCACGTTTACCAAGAAAGCCAATACGGCGTGCCCCGACATCATTATGGCAGGATCGACCATTCCTTCATCCTCGTCAAGTGGACTACTGGGTGTCTCGGTCAACAGCACTATGTCCTGGCATGACCACGTTGCTAACATCGCAAAGTCAGCCTCGCAGAAGCTTGATGCGCTCTTTCGCAACAAAAACTATATACACCGCAGCTGCTGCTACGCAAATAAGACCGTGTTTAGAGTATTGCTCACACATCTGGGCTGTGCGTCTCGGCGACCCGGAGTTGACCCGGGATCTGAATAGTCTGGAACACCGCAGACATGTGGCCGAAAGCACCCCGTTTTACAGGCATTTTCACGGCAGCTATTCCTAGGATTTGTCCCGCCTCATCCCGGCCCCAGCAACGCCTGTCAGACACTCACGACAGACGGCAGGGGCGCATCCGTTCGTGGTACAACTGGAAACACTTAGAACATTGCTTTACCAGGACTCCTTTGTTTGACGCTCGGCATCATTGTGAAACTCACTCGCAGGACAACTGTTCCCCCCTAAGTACAACCTACACTGTTTAAGAAACGTGTCAATCAACATCGTCGCGCACACACACCGTCCGGCTCGTCGAGTGCCACAGGATCTCCCTTTAGTGTGTGTGTCACTGCCATAAAAAAGTATGCATTATAGATTTTTACTATCATATTTTACAGGTTACCAACACTTTTTTTTTTCGTAAATGTAGACTCAAAACCGGTTCTGGTTGTATGAGGTATTGTGTCGCAGCACGCCGGGGCAACGGTTTTTGCATTTTTCGCAGTCACTGCCTCATCACTTTGGCATTGCATGGCGTGAATGAGAAGCCGTAACGCTAACGTAAAACCACCACGTACTCATTAACAAAACAGCATATCCTTGCTCTGAGAAAGCAGAACCCAAACGGGTTCTGAAAATAGCAGCCACAAGCCAAAATGAGGTGCCCAACCTAAACTGGACCTATGTCGCTTCCTGCAGACCGCCGCCACCTGTCTTCCACCTTCGCTGCTGATTTTATCTGTCTCTCCTTCCCTCTCTTTCCAAGACTGGAGCTTTGATTTTCTGCCCGAATATTCTCATATTTACTCTTCCATCGAACCAGCCCTACTTTTTTCTTTCTCCCTCCCTCTCTTTCTCTCTATGTCTCTCTTTCCAGACTGGTTCTTTGGTTTTCCGTAGGACCAGTCCCTTTTTTACTCTTTCTATCATACACCAAATCTACCTACCGCGGTTTCTCGCCTTGCCTACGGCCACCACGTTGTCGTAAAATCGTAGTAGCGAAGTACGACCGGAGAGCTATAAGGTATTCTTGCACGCACATTTCAGATTAGTTTGGGTTATAATAATCATGCAGAAAGCCTTGTCACATCATCTTTCGATGTCGCACCATCTCCAGTATGCTGGTACTCTTCCATTATACAATACCCTTATCGTTCCATCTTTTAGCGTTACCGATTCATTTTAACCTTGTCGTTCTGATTCCATCCACTACCGTAAATTTAATCTAGGCGCGAGTATCACTAGCTGACCGTATCATTATCGTGATAAGCCTTTTACCGTTAACAATAGAAGTGATGCTTTCGTTGGGATTGGAATTGTTTACCTCCTTTCTAATTTCTGTACCGCTAGTTTTAAGGAAGTTTCGAAAGGCAGCCGGCAACCAGCATCTACCATGCGCGTGAACACTTGTTTGCTATCTATTCACAGTAATAAGCCGCCCAGTGCCTCTTGGGCCCTTTGCCAAGTTAATTCAAAGGGTAATACTCTAGATATAACCTTTCGATAACCTAACTGATGGCTAAAAATAACCGCTCGATACAGATGTAAACCAACTCATAAACATAAATTCTTAAAAGGCGCAAATTATGCTTAATCAATATTAAAAATACATACAGAGTGTCTGATTTAAATACCATAAATTTGGTTAATATTTCAAGAACTAAGCTCTCTAGACAAAAGCTGACTATGTTATTAAAGAAATAAAAAGCTCTAAATAATACATTTTTCCCTTGTAAACATATAAAAGGAATTCAAGAGGTGCTTGATAAATATTAAAACTAAGAGAGCCATCATATACCGGAATATTTCGTTTCGTCAAAAAGTAGAGGAACATGAATTCGCAGCACCTTATCTTTGATAACGACTCCAATATCCCACAAACAATTTCGAAAATGGGAGAACCTGTACATTTCAAAATTCCGTCAGATAATATCAATGATATTCGAATTTTAACTTAGTATTAAACTATATTGTGTCGTACATAGAGCCAACTTTTCATCATTGACAAATAGCTAGTTTCTCACAATCGCATTGAGGCTTTTGCATGTACTGGAAATATTGCTTAGTATTTAAATTGAAAAGTAGGTATATTGACAAAAAAAAAATAGATTTTCTCCCTATAATAAAAGTAAGTAAGTTATGTGTGCTATTTAGGAAATTTCCCTATCGTCCAAAAAAAGGTGGAATTTCTAAACTACAAATGAGACTTCAGGTAAATTTGGAAATCTAACTTCGCACGAGTGTGGTACGAGATTTTCAAACCTGTTGCAATTTGTTTTTCAACTCAACTGCGAAAGTATACTTTTCACCGTGTGAAAAGAATTATTAAATGATATAGACCTTTTATACACCGTGTGAAAAGTATAGCTTCAAGAGTAGGTAGTTATTAGTGTGTTTTTAAGCCTTTTCAACCCAATCGTAGAAAAAATATGTAGAATTGTCGTATTTCATAATAATCCAAATTCCAATCATTTTTCCTTCATAAATTATGCTTTTCCGTGTATAAAATCAAAACTGCAAATAATGTACTTGGTAGATGTAAAAACCAGATTAAATTTTCTCGTATAATGAATGATGAAAACAATATAATTTAGGGCATTCTAAGTGGCGCGCTTGATAAGCGAGGAAGAGTTTAAACTATTATTTTTATTGAAACACCTGTTATCTTCATGGATTTTTTAATTCTATGCTAAATTTCTTATTAAGTACTAACGGTTTCGACATATCGAAGGTTAAAAATTGACGCCCTCATAATTTAACTAATCATCGTTGCTAGTAGAATAACACATCTTTCTACAGAAACTTGTCCATTGGCTTTAGATTTTCTATTAAATATTAATAGTAACGTATTGTAATCAAATACAGGGTGTCCCAAATTCGAGCCTCATCATTGGGATCTCGGGAACTAGAAGAGATACGAGGTTGGTTAAATGGAGGCAAAGTTGCGCGATTTGATGCTGATCAAAATGCCACCTTACAAATTTAAAAATTCCGAACACTGCCGAATATTTTTGGAAAAAACCGAATATTCGCGATTTCATTTTTATTTTTTGAGACTCTATTTGAATACATATAACAAAATAAATTTCACATTTTTATTGCTACTTTTTCTATTCATAAGATGGTGTTATCATATTTTCAAACCGACGTTTCGGCTTTGAGCTGCCATCATCAACTTTGTTTTTTTAAATACGGCCCTGGATTTTTTATTAAGGATTTTAAAAGCTGTTAAGGTCCCAAAACCAACGATGTATCGCACTTATTCGAAAAATTCATATTAATGACATTTTCCATAAGAACTCATGTGTTAGAGAGAGGCAGAAAACAGGTTTTTGGTAAGATCTTACCAGGAAATCATTAAAATGATTTTTTCGAAAAAGTGCGATACGATGAGAATAAGAAATTTACTATTTGTTCCAAATCTAATCCCACACAACTAGTTTTACTTGGGGTATATTGGGTAAATTGCTAAAAATATAGCCTGGTTTGAGGGTTGACACTAATAATAATTATATTATTTATTAATCACTTCTTATGTTAGTTTTCCATCTTTATTTATGCAAGGCTTTAATGTTTTAAATATATTTTCTGTCTCTCCCTAACACATGGAAAATGTCACTAATATACATTTTTCGAATAAGTGCGTTACATCATTGGTCTTGGGACCTTAGAAGCTCGTAATACCCGTAATAAAAAATCCACGGCCGTATTTAAAAAAACAAAGTTGATGATGGCAGCTCAAAGACGAAACGTCAGCTTGAAAATCTGATAACACCATCATGAAGAACAGAAAAAGTAGCAATGAAAATGTGAAATTTATTTTGTTATATCTATTCAAATAGAGTCATAAAAAAATAAAAATGAACTCGCGAATATTCGGTTTTTTTCCAAAAATCTTCGGAAGTATTCGGAATTTTTAAACTTGTAAGGTGGCATTTTGATCAGCATCAAACTGCGCAACTTTGCCTCCATTTAACCGACCTCGTATCGCTTCTAGTTTCCGAGATCCCAATGATAAGGCTCGAATTTGGGACACCCTGTACATATAGCTAAAACATTTAAGACATCCGGAAGAGCAAAAACTGATCAGTCGTTGAATGTACCAAAAGAAAATAGGAAAATTACATTTTCTTTCACCTGAATTCAATGGCATACATAGTTTATTACTGTGCAAAAAATATAGGTATAATTTTATGTTGAATTCAAAAATTTGGATACAATGTGCATAGAATTTTCTTCAAAGGTTATACAATCTTATTAAGTCATGAAGTCATAAACATTAAATTGGCTCCGTTCCAAGAAGGTAACTGGCAGATCGACCAAATATATATTTTAGAAATTGAAAAACCCTCAGGTGGAAGCTTTTTAGGATTGACAAGTTTTAATTAACAGCTTCCGACTCATCTCGTTCGCTTAATAAAGGAACTCATCCTCTTGTTTAGTTGCGAATTTAGAACGTTGTAAGGCATCAAATTTGGTATTCAGCTTCAAAATTCCTCGCTATAGGCGATTATCTAGTAATCAGATAACTTCAGCTCAAGATCATATTGTTCGGATTATTTTACATACTACGGGCATATAATAGATATTATAAATGAAACAGGCGGATTTGTAAGTATACAAGATTAGCATGAAAACATTATCTATAACATAGTAAAATAAATGCGTCTAGCCATGGGGTGTAATTTTTGATGCCACATGCGCAATGGCGAAACAAGAACGAAATATCGGAATTATCCATGTCTTTACGTTCTAGCACAACTTCTTCGACGCCTCGGTGGTGTAATAGGCAGAGTGCTTGCCTGTCATTCCTGCGCTGCGGGTTCGATTCCCGTCGGTCACGGCAGATGTTTTATTTACCTTTTTTTAAGATTATGTTTGTTTTTTATTAATTTACCTTTTTTTCATAATTTTGGGTTAGTTTGAGTTAGAGTTGGGTTAGTTTTGGTTAGTTCTTGTCGATTCAGCCCCCGTGGCGAGTGAAGCGAGGGGAGGACCATGCAAAGCCATAATAATGCCTATTATTCTTGTTTCGCCATTGCGCATGTGGCATCGAAAATTACGCCCTATTGCTAGACGCTTGTTAGTAAAATACCTAGTTTACTAGGACAAGCCATAAGTTTAATAACCATATGTATAAAATCGCTTTACATTAGCTTTCTGCCCTAGCCTTTGTAAAGTATTACCTGTACCTAAATCCGCATTTAAAATGGGATTTCTGGTATTTTATAGAAATAAATGCAAATTAAGATAACATTTATGTTTGTCAAGTGTTTCATTAATATTTCATCTTTTTTCAGTAATAAGTAGCTCTTTATAGGGCAGAATACGCCAGCCTAAATTTAAACAAGACAGGGATGAAATTAAGTTTGTCAAGGTCTAAGAAACAAGTATTAGTTGTTTGTTTATTTTTTTTTCTGTTCTTTGTGTTTTTTATAGTGATCGATATTTAAACTCGGGTCCATCAGGAAATCTTAAAATAACTCTTGGACACTGGACACTGGTTAAAATATCGACTACCACATAAAAATTAGCAAAATTGCCATCTATAAAAAAGCAATTATTAAAAATATGATTGCAAGAAATCGAACAAGTTTAAATACTACAAAA
Organism: Pissodes strobi; assembly: GCA_016904865.1. Classification (NCBI taxonomy): domain Eukaryota; kingdom Metazoa; phylum Arthropoda; class Insecta; order Coleoptera; family Curculionidae; genus Pissodes; species Pissodes strobi. Next base: position 29,330 of record MU182078.1, read on the forward strand.
TATTCGAACGCTTTGGCACATCAACGTGAAGCACTTTTAGATAGCATATGTTCTTCTATATTGGAAAGTCGCACTTAGTTTTCTATTGTTACACGTCTTACCTCGACCTTTTTTAGTTTATTTCTTGCAATAACCAATGCATTGCCTTTGGTTTTCCTCCAGAATAAGGTGCGTATAGACCTGACGCGACGCGCGCGCGACACGCACGCGACAGTCCAAAAGTCCTAAAGGCTTGCGTTCCTAGGAAACGTGACGGTGACAGGATGGAACCTTGGCGTGAAAACGACGGTGCCTTCGCACGTTTCGCTGCCGTCCCGCCTGGTCACAGTGCATTCCTAGCGGGCAGAGTGTCCGCGCGCCGACGCAAGGAAATGGATATCGAAAATTTAATTTTGCAAATTTTAATAGATGAAATAGAGGAAGAGCTTCTTCTGACTAGCCGTGTTCGGCAACGTGAAGTCGAACATGATTTTTTTAAAAACCGGCCACATGAGGGTCATTATACTCTGTTAGTTGAGAAATATTTATACGAGAATGACGAAAAATTTCGCGAGTATTTTTGAGTTTCTAAAAAACTATTTTCGTATATCTTATCGAATATAAGGCAAGACATTTTGAAACAGCCATATAACGAGTGACAAAATCAATTTCCCCAGAGGAAAAATTATGTGTCACCAAAGAAAATGTTACTACAACATTTTCTTTGGTGTAACCTTAAGGTAAGTACACTGATCTTTACTCTTCGAATTTTATAAATATTCGAGAACCAACATTTTTTTTTCACTTATGCCAATTTATTAGTTATTAATTAATAATTATAGGTTTTTGGTGAACTGCTCTAGGTTTGACTTTGATGGCTAAATGATGATATTCTCTATCAAAATATAACTTCTGCCAAAAAGAATTCACAAGAAAATTTTTATGAACTTGTATATTTCGCCTGACAGTTGTACCTACATCATGTCTTGATATAAAATGTATTTTTTTCATATTTTCAGGTATATATGCTACCGGTGAGAATTTTCGATCTCTAGGTTTTGGATTCAGAATTTTTGTACTGTAAGTTATACAATACTGGGTATTGTCGCACCAAGTCAATGAGCAATTCAGTTTTCTCCTCTGTGAAGCCCGACATTATCAATACACTACAAAAAACAAATAACTTTCCGTCGTCCCGTTCCGTCGAAGTTGCCTGCCGACCGACTGCTGGCGTGAATCCGCTGGCGGGATATTACGTTCCGTTCCGACGCCGTTACGCTCCGCTTCTTAGGAACACACTTATTTGGTTAGCCATAAGGGCAACGTCCGCGCATTCCGTCCCGTCACCGTCGCGCTTCCTAGGAACGCAAGCCTTAAGTGTGGACGGGGCGCGCGCGCGGCGCTAGCGCCGCCTGTCCGAGGCGCGTCGCTACCCGTCTGCTGTCGACGGCAGATCAAAGAAATAGCGAGGCGCAGTGTGGACGGGTAGTAGTAGGAGCGTAGCAATCGCGCAAGAATCAGTGAAGCAGTGCAATAGAACTAGTCGCGTGGCGCGCGCGTCTCTCTACATGGCTCACAGCAGGCGCGCGAGAAAACCGTGCGCGTCGCGTTCGCGTAGCAGGCGCGCGGTCGGCGCGTCGCGTGAGTGTCGCGCGCGCATCTCGTCAAGTCTGTACGCACCTTGTCTTCAATCAGTTGATTCGCCGGTATGCTTCTAAAGTTTACGTGAGATTGGGCTCTTTGATGTCGGTCTTGAAGGGAAATTGTAGTCTTCTATAATAAATAGGCGTTTACAACGCTAGCACCTACAAAGTAGTAAACCAAATTTATTGACCCTCTCTGGAACTTCCAAGAGATATTATAACAAGAGAGGAGTAGATCAAATAGGTCCACTCCTCCCATGTGTTGTTATAGTCCTTTATTGATTTTGGACATTCGACAGATATTTTTTGTCCATCCTTATTGGTTCTATTTACAGATGATTTTTCCGAAACTTTATGACTCGAACTGGCTACACAAATTTTCTTTTATACTTCGGTTCATCCATTTACTTACGCTTAATTCCCCGCTAGAAACCGAATCATATTCCCCAGTTTGCAGACTTGTCTGAGCATATTTCTGAGATAGCAAGCACAAGGAAGCAAGTTCCGATCCAGAAGTTTTATAAGCAGCAATTTGTACAAAATTATCAAACTGTATATAATATTTTGTTTCGTATTAGTGCTGTGGTTAATTCTAAAACCGTTCTTTCTCCTAATGCGCCCTCTTCTGTGGTGGTTTTCTTGCTTTCATAAATAGAAAATTTTATCAAATAACCTGTATTAGCACAAGTCATTGCCCAAATTTAAAGTCAACCCTTTATAGGTTTTTGTGGCCATGTACTGTTTTAGGCTAAATGCGACCCTTGAAGGTAACCATGCTTTCGTCAACTGATATAAATCTGCTAGGGTTAAAAGCGTTTATAATACATTTTCTGATGCTTGGAGATCATATAATCGTAGACTAAGTTTTGGATTTAGCCCCATGATAATTAGAATTTAAATAAACGCGTTTAACACCTCTAGTATTAAATCTAGCTTTGCATTTTTTTGCTCTGCATAGTTGTTAGATTCAAGAACAATAATATTGCAGAGATCTTCATCAAACAAACTGGCAAATATTTCTGAAGGAGAATAAATATTTACAGGTATTTTCGGACCAAAAGTAGCCGACGAAATATTACTCACATTTTGCGTATTATTAGCCGATAGAGGAATGAATAGAAGTCTCATTGCCACCCCTGTAGAAACTCTATTTAAAAAGACACAGAAAAAGTGTGCAAATAAAGGTTCAGGATTTTTCTTGAAAATTTTAAACAAGCTATATATTATTACAATTTTAAGACTTCTTTAGCCAGCGCTTTTCAAAAATATATAGTTTGTCTATATTTGTTCTTGTCGTTTTTCGTTTATTTCACTTTAATTAACTTAGTCTGGTTAGTCGCGCCTCTTGCAATACGGGCAAATACTGCGATATTTTATCGCGACAGCCATGGATCACCACAAATGTTGGCCGGGCAGGTCTTCGGAGTTGCGCGCGCATCACATTGTGGACAAACACACGCGTTGTTTAATGTTTGCATTTGTATTTTTACATTTTCACTTCATGCTCAACCAAGCAAAACTAACTCAAACTAACCCAAATTTAAAAAAATAGATAAGCATAACCATAAAAAAAAACATCGACGGGAATTGAACCCGGGCCGCCGCGCGCCGTGTCACTAGCACAGCATCTGACCACTGCGCTATGAGACCAGTTGAAAGTAATTCGCTGGACCATATTTTTGAAAAGCGGAGGCCAAGGAGATTTTTAAACTGTAATAATATATAGGGCACTCTATTTAAAAAATAAAGAAAATTCCAAATTTTTTGGCCGTTCGATAGTTATTTGTTTTTTTGCTTGGTTTATTTAAAATTTTCAGAAAAAATCCTGAAACATTTATTTGAACATTTTTTCTGTGTCTCTTTAAATAGGGTTTCTAAAGGGGTGGCAAAATATAAATAAAAACCCTGTACATTTTTAATAAGCGGAGATTAGGTATCTCTACAGGAGGATTTGTATGTTATTTACAATGATGAAAATGGTGAGAAAGAAGTTGAATACATGCACATAGCTTCACCAGAATCAAATGTTTTAACCGATGAGAACTCAGGGGATGAGGACATTGGTGGCTATGATGTTTATTTCCCCTTAAGCCAATTGTCCGCTGAAGCAGCAACCAATTTGTATAACAACTCCAACGTAACAGGATTGCAAGACGTCTAACGGAAATTTGAAACAATACACCAAGTTGAAGAAGGTGCTAATGAGGATGTAGTTGTGACGAAAGTTGGGAGTGCTGGGACGAAAGGAAGTAAAAACCAAGAATAAAACTAGAAATCGAGCATGGATTGATGACAATATTAAGAAGTCATCAAAATTTCATAATTTTTCCGAATTTATAGGAAAATTGCCCTCAGAACTGAAGCACTTGTCAATAACAACAATATTGTACACCTTGTGCTCGGAAGGTCAAGAAAATACGCTCTTTTTGTAATTGCCCCGATCTAAATATATCTACGGGGCAGGTGAAGTGCTTCATAGGAATTTTGATATTATCGGGATAATATGTTGAACTTCCAGGAAATAATTCTTACTGAAATAACGAAGCGGACATAGGTAGCCACATGGTAAAGAAGTTATGCATCGCGACAGATGCATAGCTCGAAGTCCGATAAAAAACGACACGATATTGAAGCTGAAACACCATATAAATAAAGTAAACACTTTTTGAAATTTTTCAAACCATCGGACCAATTAATGATCAAATATTTTCGCAAACACGGCTGCAATGAATAAAATCACGGGCACTTAAAAGAACAAGAGGATACTATAAATCGAAGTATCTAACAATGATAATATTAGTGCGCTGAAAGGATAACACTCCACACACTTACTTTGGCATCAACTACGTATGACGTCCACTCAACAAGTTCTGTATAGAGCTCTTTCATACGATCCCTTTTTTCAACGGGCCGGAGAACTGACGGACCGGTAAAGTTGACGGATATCCCAGAAACATATTGTTTTGCATGCAACCGTTCACATTTACCAACGTCCTTTCATCGGTGTGAAAAGTTTGATCCGGTCCGTTGCGGGTCCGTCAGTTCTCCGGCCCGTTGAACAAACGGATCGTATCACCAGAGTACAAATAATATCGAGTAGATTCACTCAGCAAAAATCGTTTCATGTTTTTGGATCAAACGCAAATGCCGCAGCACGGTAAAAAATTAGTTTTTACGCTACCTGCAGCAGCGAGCATTCTGTGAGGGGAGATTCAAAAAGTATTAGCTGATGCAAAATTATTTCCTCGGTTATTATTTGATACACGATATTTCAAAGAGCGATTAAGGTAATTTTTAATACGTGATTCAAATGAATAAAACTATGTAATAAAGTTATACAAAATAGTAACGTATACTAAATTCAAAAACATTATAAATAAAGGAAATACCAAATAAAATAATTTATTTGACAGTTTGTAACTTGATTTATCTATTAAAACATGGATAAAGCAGAAGGTTGAAAGTACCTGACAAATATTGTGGGAATTTAAATATAAAAAATGACATATTAAGCTAGTAAACTAAATTAATAGCTTCTTAAAGGTCTTAACACTTCATTACTCGCGCTACGAGTATTTCTCTCACATTTTCTGCGAAATCGTCAGTTTTCGGAGATGGCTTTGCGAGCGGAGCTGTCCTCCACTCTAGGTGACTTATTTGGCGTCCTCATTAACATATCCAATTAACCGGGTGAATTTCTCAAGGGATTGGCTGCATTTGTGAGAATTTCTCTCATCGCGCTACGTCTGCCGTAGTACTTTTAACATTGAAAATGTTTCTGTTTTCCTGTTATAGGACATCAAATTGCGAAAAAGTGCATGCTACATTTGCCACACATGATGTCATATGCGTGATGAACTACTAACCCAAACTAACCAAAAGTAATCAAAAGCACCAAAAAGAACTAAAATGTATCGGAACAGATTAAAAAATTAAAGTAAGTTAAAACTAACTCAAATTATCAACTTTTGCAGCTAACCAAAACTAACCAAATACATTAAAATTGGTTATAACGTATCGGATCCGGTTCAAATTACTAAAATAAATTGGAACTAACTGAAGCTGATTGAACAACTAACCAAAAGCACCAAAAAGGGCTAAACCGTATCGGGCAAATTAAAAATATTAAAGTAAGTTAAAATTAACTTAAATGAACCGAATTTTGGCGACTAACCAAAACTAACCGAAAACATTAAATTTGATTGTAACGTATCGGAGTCGGTTCAAGTGACTTAAATAAATTAAAACTAACTTAAATTAACTGAAAGTTTATTGAGCGACTAACAAAAACTAGCCAAAAGCACTAAAAAGGGCTACAGCGTATCGGAATAGTTTAAAACATTAAAGTATGTTAAAACTAACCCAAATTAACCGAATTTTGGCGACTAACCAAAATTAACCAAAAACGTAAAAATTGGTTATAACGTACCGGCAGCGGCACCGGTTCAAATGACTAAAATAAGCTAATTGAAATTAACCGAAAGTTGATTTAACGACTAACCAAAAGTAACAAAAAGCACCAAAAAGTGCTAAAACGTATCGGAACAGATCAAAAATATTAAAGTAAGTTAAAAATAAACCAAATAACTGAACATTAGCTACTAACCATAAACATTAAATTTGGTTAAACGTATCGGACCGGTTCAAACGACTAAAATAAATTAAAACTAACCGAAACTAACCGACAGTTGATTGAGTGACCAAACAAAACTAACTCAAAGTAACCAAAAGAACCAAAACGTGCTAAAATAGGTCAGACAAATTAAAGTAAGTTAAAACTAACCAAAACAAACCCAATTTTCGCGGCTAACGAAAACTAATCAAAAGTATTAAATTTTATTATAACGTGTCGGAGCCGGTTCAAATGAATACCTCTGTGGTTTCATGCGAGTGATTTTTCAAGGTCGCGTCACGACACGGAAATTTTTCCGGCTCAAATGAATAAAATAAGTGAAACTAACCGAAAGTTGATTGAACGACTAACCAAAACTATAACGTATCGGAACCGGTTCAAATGGCTTAAATAAGTTGATACTAAGTGAAACTAACCGCGCTGGATCGGGGATTAAGAGACGGATCGAATTCATTTTTTTTGTAAAAACTAGTCGAGTTGCATACCGTTAGATCGGGGAATAAGAGACGAATCAAATGCAAATGTTATTTTGCTTTTTACAACCACACAACGTTATAAACTGTAAAAAAGTAAGAACCTTGAAGTAATATGCATGTATGTGGTATATTTTGGTAAACTAAACTTACGTAATCTAATCTGATCCAACCCAAACTAACCCAAACTTATATCAACTATTAACCTTCAACACAATTATGAATTTTATCAGATCTCAAATTCTGCTTCGGCATTTTCAATGTCTCCCCCGGTTGCATCTTTGTAAAGGGATGTGATTTTTTGGAGTTGGTAAGTAAACTAATAATTTTAACAATTTATTGCATACAAATTCGACCCTAACATTGATATCTGTTTTGATTTATGTTTTCGATTTTTGGTTACTTTTGGTTAGTTTTGTTTAGTCGTTCAATCAACTTTCGGTTAATTTCAGTTAGTTTCAATTTATTATAGTCATTCATCCAATACGTTATTACCAATTTTACTGATATTGGTTAGTTTAGGTTAGTCGCCAAAATTTGGTTAATTTGGGTAAATTTTATCCTACTCCAATATTTTTAATCTCTTACGATACGTTTTAGCCGGTTTCGGTGCTTTTAGTCACTTTTGGTTAGTCATTCAATCAGCTTTCGGTTACTTTCAGTTAGCTCCAATTTGTTTTACTCATTTGAAGCGGTTCCGATACATTATAACCGATTTAAATGTTTTTGGTTAAATTATGTCAGTCGCCAAAATTAGGTTAATTTGAGTTAGTTTCAACTAACTTTAATATTTTTAATCTGTACCGATAGGTTTAAGCCCTTAGTGCTTTTGGTTACTTTGGCTAGTTTTGATTAGTCGTGCAATCAACTTTCTGTTAATTACAGTTGGTGTCAATTTATATTAGTCATTTGAACCTATTCCGATACTTTATAACCAATTTTAATGTTTTTGGTTAGTCGCCAAAATTCGGTTACTTTGGGTTAGTTTCAACTTACTTTAATATTTTTAATCTGTTATACGTTTTAGCCCTTTTAGGTGCTTTTAGTAACTTTTGGTTAGTTTTTCAATCAACTTTCGGTTACTTTCAGTTAGTTCCAATTTATTTTAGTCATTTAAATCAGTTCCGATACATTATAATCAAATTTAATGTTTTTGGTTAGTTTTGGTTAGTCGTTAAAATTCCGTTCGTTTTAGTTAGTTTTAACTTAATTTAATTTTTGTAACCTGTACCGGTACGTTTAAGCCCGTATTGGTTACTTTTGGCGAGTTTTCGTTAGTCATTCAATCAACTTTCGGTTAGTTTCAGTTAGTTCCAATTTATTTTAGTCATTTTAATCGATTCCGATACCTTATAAATCAAATTTAAGTTTAAGTAAATAAACTAACACGATCTCTCACGCGTATGATGTCATGTGTCAAATGTAGCATGCACTTTTTCACGATTTGAGGCCCTATACCTACTAGGATAATAGAAACATTTTCAATGTTAAAATATAAGAGTTGCTTTAAAAACACAAAAGGTCATGTGAAAAATTAGCAATTATTATTAAAACATAAACGGATTTTGCCTCACGCTAGTGGTGACCGTCATTTTATTTTTGCCGTACTAGTTTTCTTTTCTCACTATTGTCTTTATCCAAATTTAGGTAAATAACAGAATTTTAATAAAGACCTATTTGATAAACCGATTATACGTGTAATTGAAAAACTGCATATTATTAAAAAATTATTATAAATCTTACCTGATAGGGTCTTTGGGGCATCTAAAAAATGATAATCCTTCACCCACTTTTATTATGCAATTATTCGCACACCAATATCTCGCCATTGTAGCGATCTTAATAATTATTTAATTCAACGCGACCCAACAGTACAGAATATCAAGGCGTTTGCACACTGACCGTAAATTCTCCCTCGTAGTGTAGCCACCGCTGGCCGCGAACGAGATTGATCCGGATTCGCTTTGAAGCTAAAAACTGTCGGCAAAATTGGAAATTTTTCTCGAGTGAACCTACCGTATATACTTATTTATACCGTGGTATCACGGTGCTCTCAAGCAGAAAATTAAATGTTCAAGTAACCCATCCACATATCACAGAAATGCGCAATATATCCATCGGGGAATGCAAGCTGTAAGATTGGCGTACGGGACAAGAAATGGTACTGGCCTTTGCTGACTTGGCATAAAGATACTGAAATTTACAATACTTGGACATTGTATATAAGTTATGTAAATCTTGCGTTTTCGCCGACAGATTGTGGAAGTATATTTCACTACATATAAAAATGGGAAACATTTCAAACCAGTCGCAAAAGCCTGGATTTATATAGGATTTTTAATGACAACTTTTTGAGCACATCGTTGTCTCAGTCGAAACAACAAAGAAGGCAGTGTGCAGGAAAGGAACGTTAGTCAGCGGCTTGCATAATGTATAGGAAATGTGATTTGGGTCTACCTATTGAATATTTCGCAATTTTTCATATTAAATAGATTTTTATATATTTGGTTTAAAATTTTATACCGATTAGTCTTATTGGTCTTATTGTTTGTGAAATATGAAACAAATAAGCCCAGACTTTTTTAGTTATTTCTAATAAACTTTTGCGCTTTCTAAAAAAAATATTGTCGCCTCAAAAATAACCATTAATGTGTTAACTTTTTTGCATACAACTGTTGTTCATCTTGAACGTACGTGACGTTGCTTATATATGTATGAGTTTTTACCAACCCCATATAATTTTTAATATGCACTTACCAAACCTAACCGCTTATCGCGTATAGTGCATGTAAGCAAAATCTGTAAAATATCCATTAATTATTTCAGATAAATTTAGTCTGACGGTTAAAAAACCGACTATTGAAGCTAAAAATTATAGATGAGAGTGTCAAGTAGATATTTAGTGCATTAAAGTGTCGAACGAGTTTTTTTTTATCAAAGTTACAGTACAATAGCAGATGATCAAAGAAAAAAGATTAATTGGACATTAATCGGATACTTTTTCTTTTAGACCGTTCACTATTCATTCATAATTTACATAATTTTTTTGCGAGTGTATTACATACACTACGGTCGTAGTATCAAACACTCCATAACTAAATGGCAATATTTATGATTAAAATATTTCTGTCCTTTAGACCAAATCATATATATTAGTTAATATTTAATAATGTAAATATGTTAAACCCAAACATTTTAATCAAATGAGGTAAAATTAATTGCATCGCAAAAACTTTATTTATTTATTCTCTCTCCTCCGATGCAATTATTGGATTTAGTTTGACAGCAATTATTCCATTGCAGTTAACTTTAATTTATTTCATATTTTGCGTATAGTTTTTTACAAATTTTACCTTTTTTTATTTGATTTTACTATTTCGGTATAATTAGAATGTGGGAGTAATTTCATCTGATACAGCCAAAGTTTACACAATATATTTTATTTTGTAGGCTTTGCTTCAGCAATTGGTAAATAAATGTTCTGCTTATTTATAACTCTTTTTAAATTTTGTAGAAAAAAGCTATGACTGCTGATCATAAATAGCGCACCAAGGATATTTTCAATCAAATTCTTGAAATCGGTTTTTAAATTATTATACACCAGAATTAACGTTCGTTTGCTTGGTCGGCATCACTTGCATCAACCTATATGCAAGAATAAGATATAATATATATAGATTGTGAAATGAAATCCTTGCATTTTTGTAAAAGTTTCTTAACTGCAAGAATTTTTTAAATAAAATTTTACTTTTCCTTTCCTTCAAAATTATTATTGACAAAATACAAAGCAAAATCTAGCGATTTAAGAGCCTTTCATTTATTTTCAGTGTGTTTCAAAATATGGGCTTAAATTTTTATTGTACAGGGTGTTCACCCATAATGTCCTCCCCCTTTAACTTTGTTAATTTTTAAGCTACAAAAAAAATAAAAAACAAAATTGTAGGGTTTTTAATGTAGTTTGGGTTAGTTTGGGTTAGTTTGGGTTAGGAAAAAACAAAAAATTGTATAGTATACAGGGTAAATCAAAAAGAAACATTTTTTTAAATCTAGCCCCCATTTTTTATTCGATTTTTCGATTCTACGTAAAATTCTAAGGATTTTTAATATAACACACTATATGCCTATTCCTAATACTTTAAGAGTTATTGACAGTTGAATTCGCTAGTTTGTTTGTTCGTTTATTTTTTTATGGCAACAGCCACCTAAGAATATAATTTTTTGTTTAGCTTTTGAAGTCATTGAGGTGAAAATATTGAGTTTCCTCAATTCGACCTCATTGCTTTGAGTAGTGATTTTGTGTCTTCTGTTTTAAAAATGATTAAAGAATTATTATTATAATTAAAAAATAGCGACTTCAACTGTCAATAACTCCTAAAGTATTAGGAATAGGCATATAGTGTGTTATATTAAAAATTCATAGAATATTAGGTAGAATCGAAAAATCGAATAAAAAATGGGGGCTAGATTTAAAGAAATGGTTCTTTTTGATCTACCCTGTATACTATACAATTTTTTGTTTCTTTGTTTACGTGTGCAAAAACTACATAAAAAACCCTACAATTCTGTTTTTTATTTTTTTTTGTAGCTTAAAAATTAACAAAGTTATGGGTGAACACCCTGTACCTTCTTACCTTGTCAATTTAATTTAATTAACTCTTTATTTAGCACTTGTCTAGTTAGGTCAAACAGTTTACAAGAATCTGGGGGCTGCACCGTAACTCTGAGCAGAGTAATGTGGGTTGCCTAAATTCACTTTTCGCATGGCCCTCCGCTCGCTTCGCTCGCTACGGGGGCTCAAGAAAAGGAAACTAACCAGGTGCTAACCCAAATCTAACCCAAGATATACCCAAAATCAAGAAAAAAACTGTTTAGAAATATAACCTTAAAAAAATTTAAAAAAAACCGGCGGGGGTTTGAACCCGAGTCGTCGAAGTGAAGACCAATCATGCAGACCTCTAGACCACCAGAGCACATACAGACGACTGGTTGTATCGCGAAGTACATGAATACTCAAGGTACGGTGCAGCCCCTAGACATAAATAAAAGTTTAGCTACATGAAAAATGTATCGCGCAGATACGCCAACATTTGCTAAAACTTGTTAAATACACTTAAACTAGATGCGGTTCTAATAATACCCGGGAATGCACCCATTAACGCCTAGCGTAACCATCGGTTACAGCTACAGGGCAGTGATCTAAGCTGAAATGTGCCGTTATTTCAACAGTATGTTCATAGATGGCGCTAAAGACCGTTTATAAATGATTAAGCATGTGGACTTTCGGCCGTTAAACCATTCCGTTGTTTCATGTTGCATTGATAGAACGGTTTAATTTTCGCTGATTTGAGTAAGTATAACTCAGTTATTAGTTCACACCTAAATATCATTGTACGGATATAAGAAGTAAACATCTGAAAAAGTATATATAGGTAGATAAACAACATTTTAAAAGTTGGATGCATGAGTTATGAGACTGTTTATGTCATCGTAACCGTACGGCTAATACGCTACGCGCTTATACTACCGTGATTTTTATTTTCGCATTTTATATTTTAGAAAAGGAATTTCTCTCGAACAAGCTTTAGAAATGATGTATAGTGATGATGCCATATTCGATATTTTTATAGAGCCACCAGGTTGTGAAGTGCTCTCTGACGAAGATTCTGGAGACGAACATGGTGGAGGCTTGATTGACAATTTACCTGGATCTCAGCTGAGAGCTCGAGCTGAGCTAAAACTCGTGGATGGCAATAGAATCGGTGGATGCTGCGAAGTACAGGAGTATGAAGAGATAGCCCCGTTGTTGAATAAAATGCCAACAGTTATCAAGTCAGGTACAAAATTTGAAAGTCCCAATCTTCAGAAGATCACATGGGTTGAAGGCGACTTTCTCCCGAATCAGCGTATTGTTTGTGAAACTTCATATAACAATTATAAAAAGACAACTCCAGTTGAATTATTCGAGAAATTTTTTGATGATGAAATTGTACATCTCTGGTAGAGCAATCAAAGAAGTATGCTTTGTTTTTGAATCACCCGGATACAAAAATTACTACTGGAGAAGTAAAATGTTTCTTAGCCATCCTCGTTCTCACAGGATATAATGAACTTCCGGGAAAAAGGTTTTATTGGGATGAGGGAACTGATATGAGAAACGAGCTAGTTTATAATAATTCTATGCGCCGAAATCGTTTCTTGGAAATTTGCCGTTTTATCCAATTCGGCGACAATGCACAACCCAATGCAAAAGATAAAATTTGGAAACTGCGTCCAATTATGGACAAAGTAAAAAGTAACTGCTTGAATTATTTGAACCCCAAGAACATCTTTGATATGATGAGAGTATGGTTTAATACTATGGAAGGCACGGCTGTAAACAGTTTATTCGGGGCAAACCGATCCGCTTCGGGTATAAGATGTGGTATCTCAATACCCCCTCAGGTTATCTTGTCGATTTCGAGATGTACCAGGGTAATAATCCTCGCCGGCGTGAAACATATGAAAAATTATTTGGAAAATCGGCTGCTCCATTAGTAGTAATGTTAGACGAACTGGTAAATTTGAAAGGAAATATCCATATAAATTATATGTCGATAATTTATCCACTGGAATTACTTTATTCAAGTTTCTTAAAAGTAACGGATACCACGCAACCGGAACGGACAGAGATAACAGACTGCCTAAAAATATTCCTCTCACTACCAAAAAAACAATGACTAAAGGAACACGAGGCTCTCATGAAGCCATTATAGATAAAAGTGATTGTATTAAAATTGTTAGGTGGGTGGACAATAGTTTAGTGACTGTAGCCTCGACTTGCTTTGGCATAGAACCCGTTGCAAATGTTCGCCGCTTTTCTCAAGCTGAAAAGAAAAATAACGGCCAGATCTTATCTCTAAATACAATAATTATATGGGAGGAACAGATCGCATGGATCAGAATATTGCCCAATATCGTATTGGAATACGTGGAAAATGGTGGTGGTCTCTTTACGTGGACTATTGATGTATGCGTTCATAATTCCTGGCAAATTTACCGAAAATCAGGTGGGAGTATGTCTCAATTAGAGCTCCGAAGATCAATCGTTCAAACTTACCTTAAATCTCATGGTGTTACGCTTCGAGGAGCAGGAAGACCAGCGATATTACCGATGTCATTACCCGTCAACAGAGTTTCCGACGGACTTCGTTATCACGGCATTAATCATTTGGTGGATCCTGTTTCAAATAAGAAATGAAGGCGTTGCGCTGGTGAGGATGCATTTCTCACGTTAGAACCATGTGCCAGAAATGTAATGTAGGACTATGTATTGAATGTTTCACTATATTTCATACTAAATAAAACATGATCTTGTAATAATAAATGTTTTTGATTATTTCCCAAAAAAGTATCACAAATGCCGTAACCATATGGTATCACCATTTTCTGGAAAAAATATTGAAACTTTGTTACATATTTCATAAAAACCTTTCATCTAGGCCTCATATCACTTCAAAAATATAAAAAGCACATTAATTTTTTTTAAAATATATAATTCGGGCGTTAATGGGTTAAAATAGAGAATCCCCTCATTAGAACTGTTTTTGAAAAGCTGTTGATTTAACATATTGACTATTATAATTTCGACCAGATCTAGTATTGTATTAATGACCATTTGAGCGTTTTTCTAGGTTTAAGTTTAACTAATTTGGTAACGTTCCGTTTTCAATTTTATATTGTATTAAAATAAGGTTCTCTCTCTTAATCCGCAGCGCAACATTAACCAATTTAATGATTTTAACATAATATATGCTCGTGTATATTTATTATAACCAATCAAAATGCGCATAACCTTATTTTGCTAAATGTATACTCTATTTATTTATTTTTGCGTGTAACAATTTAACAAGGGAGAATAATAGTTAAAATGCGGTCAAATTATTATTTAATATAATAACATTTTTATCCACTGTTAAATATAACGAGATAATCGAATGAACACTTAATTTTTTTACATGAGTATTTAACATGCTCGGAAAAGCTCATTAATTGTGGGTCTAATATGACATTTAAATATTTAATTACAGATACAAACATAAATGGAACCTTATTTAATGATAAATTTAAATTAGTAAACGCGTTGCTGTTGGCTTTTGATCTTAACTATTAAATAACATTTTTGTAGTACTTGATTTCAGTTTGTTTCGACTTAATCAAGCATACAGTAGAAACTAGTAGAAGTGAGCCAATCCGCGATTTTAGTGGAGCTGTCATAAGACGTGACTGCTTCAGTCGTGTCACGGTGACAAATAGTAGCGATTTTTTGGAGCAGTTAGAGAGACACTCGCAATCCAGGCAATCAACAGTTTCACCTTGGCCGTGCTGCTGCCTGCTACACTGCCGAGAGGATGTTGCCTGCGTTGCAGTTTGGGTCCTTGCACGAGTCGCACGATATATGATTTGTTCATGTTGTGCTGTATATTATTTTTTTAGACCTAAGTAAAGTTTTATAAAAATTTCATATAAGCAAATGACTAGTATATATGACTAAGAAAATTAATAACTTGCTAAGTATTTTTAAAACGACAATATACCTACTGCCCTCAGTTCTAAATATGTTATACTGTCTAAATTTTTAATATTCTGATGCGATTCGCTATTTTCTGACGATAGAATTCTCTCAACCTTCAACTCCGTAGTTTCATATCACCGCATGTCACAAATAATAGCGATATACGTAGTACATAGCAGTCTGCAGTAGCAGTTTCTGCTTGGCGTGACCGTCATTTTTATCACTTGCGGTGCATCACTCAGAGCGGGCCGTCCAAATGAGTGCCTACCTGTGACAAAATGTCACTGCTATTTGGCTGGGACTATAGCGGATCGTGATTGTGACAGACGAGTATCAGTGACAAAGTCACAGTTCTTGGAATCGCAACCCTTCTTTACTGTTTAGCATACCAACTATTTGTTGATAATCTTTGCCAGAAATGAAAATTAGCTTATCACCCGTAAATAAGCTTACAAAGCAGTTTTAATGTCTTATGAATGTAATGCATATATACTAAGAACAAAAGCGGACCGAGCACGCTGACTTGCGGCACACCCAAAGTACTATTACTTTTGAAGTGAAAAATCTTTAGACTCGTTTAGCAAATTTTTCATGGATATTGGCACCGAACATTAACAATAGACCAGAAGGTTCACTCTAAGCCGCGTCCCCAGAATTTCCCTCCTTGCCCCGTCCCGGAACCTGGTGAAATGCTGGTTAACTGCTCAGGCCTCGTGCCACGTATCACCCTCGTATCTAATCGTTTGGTGGAAGTCTGGCGTCTCGCCTTTGTAAGCGCTACATCAAAAGTAGCAGCTGAGAGTGGACCTTCAGTCTCTTGTTATTGATCGGAGGTACTGGTAATAATAATGTAATTCGTACTAAAATAGTTATAGATGGCACAACATTAGTTCACTCGGGTCTAAAACCAGGCCATAATTCTAAGACCTTAATGCAGGACATTACATAATTGTGAAAATAAGTGCCAACATATTTTTGGAGTGGTGTTGTGTTTTAGCACCTTCGCCATTTTATCAAAAAAATAATAACGGGTTACTGACAGGCGAATTTTGGGCTGGGTTGAGAATCAATCAAAGCTGTCTGAAGCCAAGAAGTTTTTGAGAGTGCGTTCGCCATATTGACAGAATGATATAAAAAATTAATAAAAAAATCAATCATTCAAACAGATATTTTTATATTCTAATACATCAACGTTTACACAAAACATTTAACTTAAAATAACAAATAAAAACTTTTAATATTATTTGGTTTTAGGAACATAATACAAATTTATATTTCTCACTATTGGTAGTATCGTATAAACAATTAGCTGATTTTGTAGTCGTTTTGTGCATACCTCATACTACAAAAGAGAATTGCAGGACATTTTGCAGGACGCTTGCTTTCGCTGGTCAGAGTCTAAGAATGCTTGACTGGCCTGCTCAATGCAGGACGTCTGGTTACTTTAAAAACACTACAACGAACAAAATCAATAGCTAATACACAATAAATTAGCCGAAACTGAAAAAGAAACAATTTTCAAAGAATGTTGACTCTCTAAAACAGTCTAATCAAACTCTGCCTTACTCTTTGACTTCGTTTACAAAATTTGAGATGACGTATAATATTGGTTAGATTCATCTAGTTGTCGTTAGCTATCTAAATAATTGCGAGGCGGGCATTCAATGATAAATGTTAACGGCTTACGTGTTACTGATATTTCCAGGGTGTCCCAAGCGAATAGCGAGTCGTCGTGCGAAAACTATGCTGTTTCCCTGGACATTTCGCAGTTCTTTGAGAAGCTTCTAGGAGGCTGTCAACAGGAGATATAATCCGCTCTCGCAGACACCGCACGCCGGCAATGAAATTATATGGAGCGAATACGGAGTTTGATAGTGTGATCAGTTATTTATTATTATTATAGAATTGGAGTGTTATTTGGCATAGCGGAAAATTTTAAATTTTTTTAATTCGCGGAATTAGTAAAAATATTGTTTTACATATTATTTCGACGGCGATTTGGCAGCTAGAAATATAAATCAAAAACAAAAAATCGCTGATGAGTTGCGAGTTCTTCAAGAAGAGTAGACAAACCTGGATTTATTTGGAAACATTTCGAAGATGTCGTTCTGTTATGACAGAATACGATTAGATTAACTATTCTGGAATGTACAAAATTAGCTTCCGTAGACGATATTTCGGTACCTTTTCATTCTTTATATTCAATGCTGATGTCGAACATATTTTCAACTATACTGTAAAAAAATTAAATGCCTCTTCAATTTCTCCTAGCCCAAAATCGATATTTGTAAAGTTCAGACATTGTTTTTTGGTCCAAATTAGCTCCTTCTATGTACGAGTACGCTGCAATTTTAACAGTCATCTTTGCAATTATTAATCTTCTGATCATAATATACCTATACTTCTCTCTTGATGAATCATTGATATGACATTTATTTTTATTTTGTAATCTTTCCAATAATTTTCCTCTTTAGTTAAACATAACTTTTTGTAGGCTTTTTTATCTATTCTTCTAGCCTTTGTAGGAGCAATTTTGTCTAGAACAATCTGTATATAAAATACATACATTAACATCCACAGATGTTTAATTTTATTTTTTTCTAATTAGTTCTTTAGGAACATCACACAACTTACTCATTATTATTTCTACTATAAACTGTATGCAGTTTATGCATTTCATTGTGAAGTCGTATTTCAACAACAATAATTTTATCGTCGCTTAAATCGGAAATTCTCGGGATACTTTCACTATATTTATAACATTAGTAATTATGTGAGATCAGTGACGGGAATATATTTGTTGTTCTTCTTTGCAGTAAATTATTCACGATCATATTCATTTTTATTAATGCTTCAACATGTTTGCATGATTATCGCCTTTTAACCATCTATGTTTGTATCACACCTGTAGAACGCCTCCACAAGGGAACACTCCTTTTGGATTTGACCTTTAGTTATTAATATTCAGTAATCATAGTTCACAGAACAGTTTACTCTTTATTGAGCTCTCCCTGTCCTCCATCTCTTACGTGACATATGTCTTAGAAACACAACATATCATACGCTGACATAATTTTTTTAAATGTGACGTCATGCCTTGTATATAAATATGCGAGACCAATATTTGGATCCTGATTTAAACCTTTTTGCCTTTCAATGATGGCTACATATATTGGGTAATTGATTTTATTGGGTTTACAGCCCTTTGATATAAGACAAAGTCTCTATTAAATAAATTTAATATTTTCGATATTTAAAAAATCATAAGTATATTTGAAGTTTGTGCACTCAGCCGCATCAGACGTACATTCCTCACTTTTGTGTTTCTTATTGCATAACGTGCAAATCACTCCTATATGTCAACAATGAACTGTCCTATGTCCATACTTCTAGTACTTGTAGTATTTCAAAACGCCCAAAGATTCATACACTGGAAAACTGTCCTAGTCACAAAATATTATTTTACTCTTCTAAAAGCAGTTAAAAACGTCAGTATGACATTATGTAATTGAGAATTCCTTGACACATACTATTTTATCATTCTGATGTTAGACTCTCGAATATCACCAAGGGATGTCTTTGCTTTTTTGCCATCTGTATTAACTCATCCTCTGATCCAAACCTACCCAAACTAACTCAACAACAATTATTTTTGTAAACATCATTTTTAGAATGTCCACTTCGTAGTTCCGCCACTGCTTAATTTTGAGGCTTTTCCACTGAGTCACTGTCATTGCATTCAATAATAACACAT
>MU182078.1:78362-94622 GCA_016904865.1 Pissodes strobi
AACTTATTTTTTGTTAATGACTGGTCTAAGAAAAATAATGTAAGGAAGTCACATTTAATGACTACTAAGATACTCACATTCTCGTACTAGTGTCTTAATAGAAATATTATTAAACATTCTATGCTTAATATGCTTTTCCTATTTTGCGTTCAAATTGATTTCATTACATCCAAAGAGGTGTCTAAAAGAACCTCTTTTCGACAGTATTTTTAAAATTTTCAAAGGTTGGTCACACTGACATTAACAAAATATTCTAGGTCAAGGTCACTTTGCCAAAAGTTGTGACACCGCCTAGAAAATGGTCTCTATAGTAGTAAAGACGGCGACGTAACAAATTCATAAAATGGCCGCGCAAAAGAAAAACAAATATTTGTTATTTATTAAAAAACTTTCAAAATAGAAAAAATTGCATAACATACACGTTTAAAAAAATATATCTCACTGGCGCGTGCTAGTGCGAAAATATATAGTCTTAAAACTAGTACCTACCTTAATATTCTATTATTATTCTACTAAGCTGTGCCGCCTGAGGTTGATATTGAAAACTACTGTTGCTGATACATAAAATCGATATTGTTTCCAAAGAAGGTCAAAAGACGTTTTAAAGGAAACTGGCTTAAACTAACGTATTGTTTCCAGCACTATGTAGAAATGAAATCTATGAAAACTATACTTTAATTATTTTATTCATAAATGCGTTCCAACTAGAATAACACTGGGATCGACCCAGGTAGATTAAGTGCAGTCTGAACCACTTTTCCTGTAATAAAGTCCAGTTAAAACTAAGCATTGAAAATCCAGAAAAATAGCAGAGCTTTATTGCAAGTGTGTGGGTTCTATCGGTTATCGACATTCATTGGCAGGTAGTTTTAAGTTTGATGTTACTTTAATAATGCATTGCGGTACTATATAAAAATCTGGTATGAATGGATTGGAAAAAGAATAAAACCATTAAAATGTACATACTTTTTTTACAAGCAGCAGCTTTAAGTATTTTCTTTGTTTCAGAACTTTGGAATAAAAGTCATTATGTGTAATATTATCCACAATTTCCATTTACATACTGTTCCTTCATCTTTCCTAAATAATAATATACATAATTACAGAGAAGTCTAAATTAAGGTGTTTCTCTGACAAAGCACGTTTACCTAACAAAATCCATTTGCTTTGTAAATGCGGCAGCAATTTCATCATATGGACGAGAAACTAATATTGTCAGCGTTCTTCGTGACACGCTAATAAAATGTTTTATGATATTTAGCACGATGAAACCCTAAAACCATTGACCTACCCTGGATATCCAGAATAGCTTTTTCCATATTTTGTTAGATCTGAGAATGCTTCCTTTGTCCTCGTTTCGTTCGGTTTTATATTTTACTGTCAGAAAAGCATATTTAGGGAATTTCAAAATAGATGCTCTAGAGTACAAAGAATATTTTCGTCTCTCTTTTAAAATAAAATAGTCTCTGCTCCATTACAAGAGAAGAATATAGTTTTCTATGCCGCTTTGCTGCTGTCTAACGAGGTTGTAAGTTTGATGTATCCGGCAAAGATGTGAATTTTTATAACTATGGACGCTATAATATATGTAATGAAGCTGTCTATTAAGATTAAATATTAGTAAAATGACATTAATTTTTTATAATGCAGTAATATTCTACCTATGTCTGATATATAAATTTATGAAGAAAGAGAAGTTCATACATATTTTCAACTCAAACTCAAACTCAAAACATGCTTTATTGCCCAAAATACAATGTATTTGCGGACAAAGCTCATCAATATGCAATGCAGAAGCATCAAATACAAGAAAAAACAACTGGCAATTTCATAAGTACCTACTAAATAAAATATGACAAAAACGTATAATGGTTAAAAAATACTAAACAAAGACAACCGTCACTAAATAAACACATTTTAGATGTGCATACTTATTTGCCCTATCAGTCATTATAATAACTATTGATTCAGTCCAAATGCCAAGATAAACTATACAAGTCCATGTACATGGTAGTCAAGTCAAGTTAAGTCAAAAGATAGCTTAAATGTCATAATAACAATACATAGTTATTGACAAAGCCATCAAAAAAATAGAATTTAAACTTACAAAGAATATAAAGTTCATAAAGATCTATTAAAATTAAAATTAAGATTAAAATCAAGCTAAAACTAGATTATGAGTATAAAACGAGTTCACAAAGCAACCAAAAAGGGGAAAAACAAAATGCAACCCAAAAGTGCAAATGTAACAGAAAAAGACAAACGAGACAAAACCGCATTTAATTTAAAGAGTCATTATAAAATTCTCTCAAACTGTAATATGCCTTATCAGCCAAAAACTTTTTTGTTTGCCTCCTGAACCCTTTATCATATTGCAGCCCTCTCAGCTTTATAGGAAGATGATTAAAAAGTTTTTACCTCCGTATATAATGGAACTTTTAATTTGTTCTGAATGGGGGATAGGCAATCTGAGAGTATAAGTCTGGCGGGTATTGTAAGGACCATTCAGAGACAACTCGCTTCTATATTTCCTAAAGATTAGACAGACTATTTCCAAAACAAACAGGCAACACAATGTCAAGATTGCAGGTTTCAAAAATAAGGGGCGACAGGAATCACGAACCTTGGCTCCCGATAAATATCGAATTGCTCTTTTTTGCAACACAAAAACTGAATTATGAAGGTAATCAGAACAAGATTCTCAAAAACAAATGCCATATTGAAGGTGACTTCGAGTTGTTCATCACACAGCTTCTAGAGGGAGTGAATCTTTTCTGCGGGCGGAATTTCGTTCGAGGAGTAACCTGACTGCCCTCGGAGTAATAAACAAAAATCTCTGTCCCATGGCATAATAAGCATAAGAAAAATCAACAAAATAAATTAAACTCAAGGACACTCATACGATGGACCCATGGACAAAGGCATCTTGCTCAATTAGAGCAAAGTATACAGCCCTGGCAATAGAGAAGTCTAAGTTATTAGATATAACCCTCAAGGCATAACAACCAGAAGAGATTTTACTGCACACATTCAAGATGTGGTTCTCAAATTTAAGCGAGCTGTCAATTGATAAGCCCAGGAATTTGTTAAAACTGGGCGCAGCAATAGGTTTATTTTCTAGATCAACGTTCCCCATGACACATTTGAAATTTAAACTGTTGGTTTTCCCTATATTAAAATTTAATAGATTTGCGTCACACCACTTTTTTATCTTCAACAGATATGATCGCACATTTTCATTCAATCCGTCAAGATCCGAATCGTGCCAGAGAACGGTGGTGTCATCTGCGAAGATCGTGAATTTTCCCACTATTGAAAGTTGGGACAGATCGTTAACATAGATTAAGAAAAGTAGTGGCCCCAGTACTGAGCCCTGCGGAACTCTTGTATTGATATTTCGTTCTTTTGAGCTGGTATTATTTAACCTAACCGTCTGCGCACGCCCTGACAAATAAGAATGGAACCATTCCAAGGCCACTCCCCTAAATCCATACACATCCAGTTCCACTGCAGTATTTTGACAAATCACAGAAGACCGCTGCGGCAGCCTCATCGGCGCGCGGCGTTCAGTTGGTTGAACAGCTGTTCCAAAAAGTTTAAAATGGCGTCACTTGTACCCAATGACTCTCGGAAACCAAAATGCTGAGCACTCAACAACCCAAGCCCACTCAAAGACGAAATCATCCTCACCTTGACCAGCCTCTCTACTACCTTAGCCAAATTAGGCAACAGTGCTATTGGCCGAAAGTTTGATGGACTATTATGGTCTCCTCCCTTGTAGAGGGGTACAACCACAGCTTTCTCAAGACTGGTTGGCAAAATTTCTGACAGAAATGAGGTATCTATTGCCTCAGCAAGAGCATGTAGAGCACCAAGAGGCAAGGCCAGAAAAATCCTCAAAGAAAGCCCACCCCAGTTGCTGTTGTTGGAGAAAAAAATAATGTTTCGGCCACAGCAACATGGCTCAAATAGTTCCTGGGGTCGTCTTCTTGTGAAATATTATTGGATAATTTGGCGGCAATATTGCAATAAAATGAATTAAGGTAATTAGCATTTAAGGTACTTGATGTAGTTGTAATAGTTTTTTTACCCCTTAAGTCATTGTTCTAAGGAAAGACTAAACATTTTTTTTTTAATAGCAACATAATATCACCAATTCGGCTTTGTTGATGGCTACAACACAACGGATGCTATGTCGTTGTAAATAACTTAAACCATAACAAAAAATGTCTTTCTGTATTTCTGGACCCAGCAAAGGCATTTGATAATGTTCCCATAGCAGGCTTATTGAAGTTTTTAAAAATTGTGGAAATAAGAGGAGTTGCAGGGAGACTGCTTGAGAGTTATTTATCAGAAAGGTATCAAATGGTTAAACTAAATAATGTTATTAGTAAAAAACAAAAATCAAAATGGGTGTGCCCCAAAGTACCGTCCTGTGACCTCTTCTGTTTATTATTTAAACATAAATTCACTTAATTTATTTTTCTGGTGACACTTGGGAAAATGTAAAAACAAAAACAATTGTTGTTCTCTACAAAATAAACAACTAGCTTCAGAACAATAAGTTAACATTAAATCTAACAAAAACAAATTATGTAGCTTTTTCACTGACTAAAGCCAACAGACCTACTTTTAATCATATTTTAATAGAAAATCAATACATAAAAGAAGCAACACAAACTAAGTATCTCGGCATGATTTTTGACCAACACATCAAATGGCAACCACATACTGAATATTTATCCAACACAATTCGTAAACTAATTCATAAATTCTATTTACTTAGGGAAATTTTAGACAAAAAAAGTTTAATAATGATTTACAAGGCACTTGTGGAGTTCATTCTAACATATGATATTTTGGTTTGGGGTGGTCTATATAATAATGGCTTACGTGACTTAAATATTGTAAATACCTACATCTTAAAAATAATGTTAAAGAAAAACAGATTGTATTCTACCAAAATGTTGTTCACACCGGAGCACTTACATTCATCAATATAAAGATACGCAGGATTACATTAGTCATGGCTATGTTACTCGTGCATATTATTATGTAAATAAAAATATAAAAATGCCAATAAGCAATAATAATCTTAACCTCAAATACATGAATTATATTGGATCCAAGGTATTTAATGCACTACTCTCCAATTTAAGTTGAACTACATATAAGAAACAGTTTAAAAAACTGTGCAAAAAATATATATTTAGTAATTACGATCAATATGTATTTTTTTCTTCCAAGCAGTTTGTTCTGACTTGAGATTAGGGTGAAATCTATGGAGTTCAAACACTTGCTTAATTTAGGATATATTGTTGTTATAATATGTAATTTGACTATGCTTGACTAATGCGGCTATTTATTTAGTTAGCAGTCATCCAAAAAATAGAATGTTTGATTTACTTAGTAATATTATGTTACCGTAGGTTTAATTTTGTAGTGCTTGATTTACATGTATTGATAATCTGAATAAACTGAACAAACTGGCAGCTCTCCAGAAAGAAACTTCTACACGACCGATTAACGCAAGAGACTTCTTGGATGGAAGAAGGACTACACAGGGGATTTCTTCGGCATGAGAAGAACTCTTCGCATAATAAAAACCTTGCATGACATCAAAATATTTAAGGTTTTTGCTTAAAGACTCAATTAAGACAAATTTACAGGCAAAGAAAATGAAACACAAAAAGAGAATAATTACAAGATCAATCGACTTACCTGTAAGGTAGATCGATCGGAATTATCCGAGCATCTCCGCCGTCCCTCATTACACTTTGTAGTATACAACTTTTTCCCAATCGGTACAATTTTTAAAAAAGTTATCTAAAAACATGGTGTTTCAGCCGACCCTGGCTAGCCGCTCGAGCTCATCGCCTTCATGCGTCATTACAATTTTGGTTCGTGAGATTTTTGATTACATTGCATTTGGGGAGATAGGGAGAAGGTAAAGACTGGGTGGGTTTGTAATGAGGGACGGCGGAGATGCTCGGATAATTCCGATCGATCTTCCTTACAGGTAAGTCGATTGATCTTGTAGTTATCCTTCGCATCTCCGCCGTCCCTCATTACACTTTGTAGATGTTTAAAGTATTTGCGATGTAATCTACATTAACTAAAAATTGCGATATTTCTGTAGTCCTAGATTTGTAAGGCCCTTTTTATAAACTAAAATTCGAATTTATAACCATTAGATTTAATAACACACATATGAAGGTACATGTATCATGTTTAACGCTTAACTGATATTGACCTTTAACTTATTTTTAATACTATACCAATATTCTTATGTAATATGATAACAAGTTGGTAAGTAAGTTATAATTGTAGCTTAATATTTATATGATTCCTTAGAAATTATGGTTCAATAAACAAGATGCAAATCCAGTGGGATTACCCACGCCAAGTTTGTTATAGAATTTTGAGAATACTTTTGATTTTTCTGTCGAGCCAGCTGTCTTCTGAATGGTTTGTAATGTAACTACCATTCTTTGAGCTGCTGAAGTTGCCCCGTGTCGCGTGCTGTGTGCCCCAAAGATTTCCGTGTTTATACTGCTGGCTTTTAGTATTAACTTGACCCATCTGCTAATGGTTTGACTGCTGTCTGGGTGATAGGGCTTTTTGTGAGTGAGTATTACATTTTCTTTGGTTTTGCTACTTGTGGTATCGATTGCATCTGCAAATGCAATGATCTATTAGCATATTTACAGTATTTGTGAATGCGGTAATTTCTGTTTTCGGACATAAAAATAGGTATGTTCACTAGCTGCAACTGCAATTGCAGACAGTGGAGGGTACGATCGATTGTATCTGCTAATACAACAACTATTCACCTTTTATTGACTGGTAGCACCCTTTTTCCTTTTGTGCGTTCTATGTAAGTCTCTAATAGTGTGGCTATACATAGTTCAGGTTGATTAGTAAAATTAGGTTGAAGCCTGTTTAAGCCACTTGCTTTTATTTTATCCGGGAATCTGATTTCAATTATGTATTCATATTTAAAAATATTGTCTATTTTTACTTCCGGGTTGTCCGTGATTTGTGTGCCGTTATTAGTATTAAGAGTGTTACTAGCTTTAAAGTTAGATTTGTAAATTTAAGGATTCGTGAGGGTACATGCTCTTTAAGCGCTGTAGAACTGGGTAGGAATCCCAAGTAATTGAGTATTTTGGTTTTGGTTATGTTAGATGTTCCATTGAGAAACTTTTTTATAAACGCTTTGTCTTTTGTTTAATATTCAATATTGAAGAAAGTGCAGATTTGTGTGAGTTCATGGTAGAGTAGGATGACTCCGAAGACAATTGAATGTTTAGGAGCCGAAGAATACGTTTACGGTTTTGTTATATATTTTTGGCGCTTAGAAAAACAGAAATTCCCCTATGTATTGTAAGTATTTTCGTATTGTTTGAGGGCGCTATCTGTCAATGAAGAAATAATCACTTTTATCGCTTCATTAGGTACGCTTTGTTATAGAAAGGCTCTCCTGACAATGAGGAAGTTTCATCAACTTTTTATTTAAATTTTTTTTTATTATTGCTGATTTCGATAGCCCATGAAAAATAAGTGAACACGTGTTTTTTCTTTTTTCCATAAGCCGAAAAATGAGGCAGATACAACGCCTTGAGATGTGCTTATGACGTCATAATACACATGAATTGTTACGTCACCCCATGCATAGTAAAATTTTCTTCCACAATGGTTGTTTCTCTCTGCAAGGAGATGTGAGTAAGTATTTTTCAGTGTAGAAGATAATAGACTGTTCAGCCAGTAGGTCCCTTTTCTCTTGTATAAGCCCCAAAAATGAGCATTGTTGCGCGGGAATAACTACGCTTTTTTCGGAATTTATATAAAACCTAAATCTTGTAATGTTTGTGTAATTTTATTTATACTTTTAAGCAATTCTCTTTTGAATTACCAATAACTAGCCAATCGACTAAGTAGAGTACAGTTTTTATACGCCTTAATTTTACATATCTTACAACTGGTTTCAGTTTTGTGAAAAGAAATGGAGCTGTACATAAACCAAATGAAACACAATTAAATTGGTATAGTACGTTGCAAAAAACGAATCTTAATATTTTTTTTGACTACTGTGCATAGGGATAAGGAAATATGCATCTTTAAGATCAGTTCCGAATATAATATTGTTTGATTTTGTGTAATTGCGGACAGACGACAAATGTAACAATGTTTTGTCATGCCCATATAAATAACAGTTTGTTACTAATTTTTCACTGTAACCCGTTCGCACTCTATTTTATTCTAATATAGTTAGTTTTAGAAGTTTGAGAGTATTTTTCATTTTAATTTTATTAAGTAAAAAATTAAGGGTTACAAGTTTCATATTTATTCATAATACCTACTACAGTTTAGTATTATACACATTTTGCTTTTATACGAGAGATAGTTTCTGTTTTTATATATTTAAGATAACCAGGTATTTATGTATTTGAAATTTTGGCATATAATCTTATGTGGACTCACCCCCTGATTCGCTTCTTCCGATGAATATTTCCCCCTTTTTTCACCTCCTTTGCGAACAAAACGTATCACTACACATACACTGTACTTTAAATACGATTTCTAGGCATTTTTCTTCTTAAAACCAAAAGAAAGAACCGATTTACGGATTCTTGCTTGTCACCGATCGGTACAAAATTGTAATGACGCATCAAGGCGATGAGCTCGAGCGGCTAGCCAGGGTCGGCTGAATCACCATGTTTTTAGATAACTTCTTTAAAAATTGTACCGATTGGGAAAAAGTTGTATAATACAAAGTGTAATGAGGGACGGCGGAGATGCGAAGGATAATTCTTATTATCTAAGAATTTTTATAATCTGCTATAATACGCGGAAACAGCTGGACTACCTTAGGAAGTCGAAACTGGCAGTGTCGCTGGAAGATAAATTAAAGAAAAATTAGCGACCATCCACGTGGGGGTACAAAATGGCGACGCATAAAAACAAATTCCAACTCACCTGCCATGTAAGTAGTGGTAAATCCCACCTACGGAAAAGAGCTCACGCACTAAATTAAGATACGCTAAAAGATAAATTAAGGTACTGCCAAAGGTTTATAATGGGCAGGGTAGAGGATGCCAATAAGATATTAAAAAAAATCTACCGGGATGCCGCACACTGGCAATCAAGAAGCTCATCCAGAGGGCCCTTTTAAGAGTGGAGGTTTGATACCGCCAACATAGTCTTCCGGTTAATCTGGATAAGACTGTTGTGGTACAATTTAATTATAGGATAGAGATGAATCTCTGCCAGAACAGTACCAATATTCTGCTTAATTTCCAAAGGTCACAGTCGAGAGCGCTGAAAAAATTCATTACCAGTTTTTCAGATAACCTCTTCCACAAGCAATGACGATATCCGAAATCTAAACCACTCATGTTATGTGGTTTCCCTATTTCACCATGTCGCTTCACACCATGCCACAGGTAAACATGTTCTATTCTGTGGTATGGTATCAAATTAATATTTACAAGTTCCAGTTCGGTAACGCCGTAGTTAATGACACACCATTCGAGCCGACAGGCAAGCAGTACCAACAAAATGCGGCTTTTTTAGACAGGCGCAAGAGAAAAATGTTAAAAGGACAATTGACACGATTCTCAAAATATAAGTCTCACGAAAAGAAATTAATTAAAATTAATGCTGCACTAATGAAAATCAACCAAAGCAGACATAGCACGATATATTAAAATAGCAGATATCTAAAAGTAATTTTCGCCATGAGTAAGTAGTAACTGGAGCGATTACGAAATAAATTAGGATTAATTATTATCCTTAAATAATATAATGGGAGCTTGCTTTGCTCTCAGGACATTCTGCTCCAAATAACCCAGTTTTCTCTGGGAAAGCTGAGAACCCAAGTAATCTAAATCTAGTAAAGTCCAAATTACCAAATAGTCGTCGAAAATCAATCCCAAAAGCTAATGTAAACAAAGGAAAGCAAAAAGAAGCCATCGAGGAATTCGGTCAATAAAGTTCACTTGCCACAAGAAATAGATTTAAAAATGCATTGATCTTAAAAGATTAAGAAACTATTGGACCTTTTAAGTACAAATCTCAATCTAACTTCAATCAAGTTGACAGGCATGTTCCCGAAATAAAATTGGAATTAAATTTATTGAAATCCATCTAATATTAAATAATTAATTTTATTATATTTATTTAGAGAACAGATTGCTACTTATCTGCAGCGCGCATATATGTCTTTGAAAATGATTTATCCTCATAGGCACTTGTTAACTCAGGAACAGAGAATCAGATTAACTGATTCGCTTGTCCTAAGCTATTTTAATTATTGTGATGTTCTGTATGTGCCTTGTTTGGATGGCATTTGTAAACTTAAAATAGAAAAAGTACAAAAAAATTGTTTACGTTTCATATATGGCATAAGAAAGTTTGATCCAGTATCTCATAAGTTAAAAGATGCAAAATGGCTGAGTATGGAAAACGGGCGCAAATTACATTCGTTAGTGTTATTCCATAACATAAATTATAAAAATTGTCCTCCATACCTAACCAACACGATAAAGTTTAGAACAGACGTACATAATCTAAATCTAAGATTTAGGGGACTTATCACCCCACCACCTCACAAAACCTCATTGTTTCAGCGAAGTTTTACCTTTTCACCGAAGTTTTACCTATAATATATATAATAAACTTTACAATGGTCTGTCAATAAACCTAAGGTCAGTGAGTCCATCTGCATTTAAAACTCTTCTAAAAAAGAGTCTCTTGCGGCCCCATCTTTCTGCGGTCCCTTAGAGAGTATATGTGCGTATATATTACTTTATTGTTGATTTATTAGTGTTTTAGCTTTGAGCGAATTACATAATTGGACAGGATTCCTAGTTTCAAATTATAGGTGAGGGGGCTGAACTTTGATCAATTTTTAATTGTTTTCGGCTCCTTTTTTTGCAATTTGATTTCTTAGATTAGTCTTAATATCAAATAGTATAATGTAATTTTTTTTGGTTATTGCAAAAAATAAATATTATTATTAATATTAATATTATTAATATTTAAGACAAATGCATATGCGGCCTCCTTCTCTACCTCCGTGGAGAGGTAACTTGTTGGATTGTACTCCTGATTAACTAGAAAATTATTAATATGCAATGTGATACCGTTCTTATATATACCTTATTTTCACTTTTAATCAATTTTCAACCAACTCGCCATGAGAAAAATTTGTTCTATTCTTAACAGAATGAAGATTAAAATTTAATTTTAGTTAATAATTAATAATGCTGCCGTTTCTAGTCATTGCGTTGTAAAAAGATATCAGTATAACGAACATTTTATAAAACAATTTCCAGATTATATTAATGCAAAGGAACCTAGTATAAAATTCACAAAAGGGAGGTAAGTTGACAAACCACATTCATTGGTTGATATTCCTATCAAAAATAGTATGCTATAGTTAATTTCCATTACTTTTAATAGTCGTGGGAGAATCACAGTTGTCATACATATTTTATTAGAAATATCACCATGTGAGTATTCTGCTATGTGAAAATTTTCAACTATCTCTCTTATTACACCTTATCTGAGCATTTTATTTTAGAACTTTTTAATTTATTTCAATACACCAACATCTATTTGTGGTCTTGTATCCCTTAAAGAATACCTGCGAGCTCTGCCCCAAATAAATCAAAGTATCTTCACTGTCTTCTCATCTAACTTAATCATGATTGTTACGGTATCCTCTGGAAGAGTTTCAGCTATCCGCTTTGATAGAAGTGACTGGAAAGTTAAATTGTGCGTTTTTCATATCAAATCATTAGAATAGTTTTTCCGAAACTGAAAGTCACGGACACTTTTCCCACTGTTAGTAATGATATAGTTCTCCTCTCGGCAAACTCAACTTCTGCATTAAACATAATATTATTTATGTCAATGGCTTTCTTTGAAATATTTATTGTTAATAAATAAAAAGATAAAAAGGTGAAAAAATAGAATAGTTTATACTAAATGACTCAAGCACTCACGGAGTAGATACCACAATTTTTTGAATTAAATGCGTACCGTAAAGTTGGGTTACTTTGTGACAAGGTTTACATATTTTTGAATGTATTTTCTTAACAATCCTAGTCTGAGTTTTGATTTCAGAGCTATAGACGCTAACTAGTCGCTTGCCTCCAGTACAAATTTCATTCCAAAATAACTGATATTTGGCGGGTTCTGAATTAAAAAGTATGTCACAATTTTGCCCCCGAGGGTAGGGGTTACTTTGTGCCTAACTTGTAATATTTCCCTTTATAACACACGATATTGTATCGCTGGAACAAAGTAAAACCGCAGATCTTCTACAATGTCAAAAGCAATATTTAAAGGACATTTTGAAGGAAACAAAGTTTTTTCCTGGAACGAAATCCTTATAAACTGTATGTGTGAATTTATACAAAAAACTCTAAAAACTACAGACTAATTTAGCCCTCTGTGAGAGAAAAAATTTACGTAGATATAAACTGGCATCAATCTGAAAAGATATTCATTTAAGGTCTCGTTCTCCTCTCTTAATGGGAAGATTAATATTCATAATAATGTCATCCTTTTTGTACAATATTTCATCTTTCGGCTCTGGCCACTTCCATTGCTTGCGATTTGGCACCATAACATTAACTTTGGTCCTTGGAAAACGAAGTTCGGTAATTTGTCCTGGGAAATAGTTTACCTCATATTTAACCACTACCGAGCTTCCCCAAGCTTCTCAGATCACATTCGTAGCAGTGTGAATCTCATCGTCAGATGAAAAGGTTTCATCTCTAGATATTCAATATCATATTCTTCACAATTTGTTTCGTCTGATCAGTCCGCTCTAGTTTTCTTAGATTTCTTGCCATTTTGTTTTGTCAGTGATATTCCAGAGCGCAAAGTTTCTTTGCCTTCAGGATCTACAGACTTATTGTTTGCGATGCTAAAATCTGTAGAGGTTATGCTTTTGCCAGGTAGCAAATTCAATCTTATTTTCTTCGTATTGTTCTAACTCACGTTACCTCAGTTTTTTTCAAAAGGCTTGGAATTTTATTCTTTGGAACGAAGGTATGTCGATATCGTCTTCAATCTTTCCACTCATTAGGTATTTTTCGTCACTTTTCTTTCATGGGTCGGAAGTCACAAGCACTTCATGGTTTTACCCTGGCGGTCAAGGTATTACGTGACAAGACACCGCAAGTCGAAGACTGTTATAGGGAATCTAAATCATGACATGGTTAATAAATAGGACATGATCGGATTCTCTTCCTCATCAGTAATCACCTTCTGCTATCGATGTTTTCATAACCTTGTTATGTAACTTCAGCCCCAAAATATTTCGAAGAATACCATATCCATCCGAACATCTCGCACTGACATCGTTTTGTGTCTTATTTTACCTAATGTCTCTTGCAATTGCTCATCGATGTAGTTTTTATAATGGCGAACTCTGCAAAAAAGGTACTTATTGATTTGCAATGTGCTGTCATGCATTTTAAATGTAGTTTCTATAAAAAATAAACTGGGGTTATTTTGTGACAATTTTTTCCAGTTACAATGTAGCTCTTTAAAGTTCACTTATTTTTAAGAAAGATCACAAATATTGTTAGTTAGAATTATAAAAAAACAAATTGCTCAAAATAGTGGTAACAAATTGTAGTTATATATAAACCTACCTGTTTTACCAAAAAACTTATCTGTAGCTTGGTCTGACACAAAGTTTGTAGTATTTTCAAATTTTGGCATAAACAAATGCTACAGCTTTGCTTAGTTTATATTTATTTTTATTTACAAACATAATTTAGATTGTATTATTCCAATGTAGGCATAGTGTATAAAGTACATTATCTTGTTTTACCCAGTAAGTTATTGAATATACTTTCTATATTTATATTTATGTCTCAGTATGATGTACTAGGTACTTATGATATCATAATAACATCAGGTCTGAGCTCAATTTGCTAGATGCTGTCTTCATAAATTACAGCATCTTTTACTCACTCAGGAAAATGCTGACAGGCTTTTCTTTGAGCTAAAAGTTAATAAAAACTTAACATTTTGCTCGTCACAAATGTAACATTCAGTTTGAATATTATTTCAAGCCAATTCGTTGTAATACCTACCTCAAACAATTTGGAGATCATAAGAGTTATCTAATGTATATTATAATGTATGTTTTGGTATATTATTTCTTTTTGTTTTCTTCATCTTTCGAAGAGATTTCGTGTTTTCATTTATTATTACTATGCGTCAGGCACAAACCGTACATATGATTTTGACAATTAAACAGGTTCAATCGAATCGACGTTCCCAATTAACGGTTCTCTACAGATTTTTGAGGCATATTTACTTGCTGCTTGGCGAATATGGTTTAGAGTAGAAATCCGATTAACCGCGCTATGACGTTAGGTGCTCCATCATGCGGTTGGGTTCGTTATTTCAACTAAGTTAAGTTGATAACAATGTTTCGGAGGACGGTGTTGAAATTTGTTCTGTGAGAGATCCGGGTTTTCTTTTTACGCCCTAGACCGGCTAGGAGTAGATAGGTCGGCATCTTTTGTGAAGCCTTTTCGAGGTGCCTCTTGGACTGGTTGAAATAATTAGGGTCATTATTTTATGATATTTTTGTTATCTTTATGTATTTCGACCCTAACCAGTGCCATGGAGGCTACCTATAAATTTTTTGTTGAGTTATTAGAATCCTACCTCCACGTGGTAAGTCACAAAATCTTCATGCTGTCTTCCGTGGAATTAATTGTATTTTCCAATCTTTCCTGAAGATTATATGTTGCTGTTGCTCTCATATTGACGAATATTGATTTTAAAGAAGTTTCTAGAATGGACACTATTTGTTTTGTTCCACTGACTATTACCAGACAATAGACCCTATAGATAGTTCTATAGGTAAGATGACAAACTATTTAGTTAGGATATGAGTAATCATTTCTATGTTGAACATTTATTTTTTGTTAAGACAAGCAATTGTTTTTAGGTTCCTCTCCACAGGTATCGCTTCAACACGCACATATCGCTTTCCCTTAATTGCGATATCTGTGTTTGCATGTTTTCGGTTAGAACCACCACTTGCGTGTTATGCCCTTGTTGCTAATCATCGGCTGAATGTTGCGTACCAATGCTTGGAAAAGTCAGATTGGAGATTTATGGACCGTATATATACACTAATACTGGTATTAATTTGGGGAATATTTTAATATTAGAAATACCTACGTCATGATTTGTAAGTGATATCATTCTTATTCACCTATTTGTAAGACTGTTTTGGCAAATTTAGATTTTCTACAGATTGAGTGATTAGTTACTTATCTTATATAATATCCTTGCGGTAGAATAAATTTCATCAATTTTAAACCCTGTATCCTATTTACCATCTCATTATTTTAGTAACCTATTGGTTGATACGCAGGATATTTGCCTAGCAGTTTGTATCTGACATGATTGTCTATAATAGTCAATATTATGTAAGCGCTTTTTTCTTATTGCTTTATTGTTTATATATGTGATGTAAATTGTACTTATAATTGTGTTTTTATCAATGAATCTCATCTGTAGTAGGGAAAGAATAGAGTATTTATTTTGGGAAAATATTATTCTTATTGAAAAGCTCCTTCAAAATAACTTTTCAGGATTTAATAACATTCCAAATCTTTCCTAGTTGAGTCTCAGTTAACTATTGTGTTTTTATCAAGGGATCTCATCTGTAGTAGGGAAAGAATAAAGTATTTATTTTGGGGAAATATTATTCTTATTGAAAAGCTCCTCCAAAATAACTTTTCAGGATTTAATAACATTGAAAATTTTTCATAGTTGAGTCTCAGTTAACTAGGTGGCGCCTAATAACTTTATTAAAGTGTAACGAAGATTCCACGTACCAAGCTCTCCACTGTATTACTGTCTGCCGTTCGCATCTATTGGTAAGTTTGCTAAATGGGTTTAAGCAAAGTTGCCATAAGTTTAAGACGAAAACAGAAACAGCTATTTTCACAACTGACATATACAGCGTGATGAACGTCCTTCAATTGAGAAATAGCGGTCCAACTAATTTATACTAGACGGCGGGCGCTAGGTGTATACTTTTTAAACAATATAGTAAAAATTGTGCTGTCTTTACTAAAATTACGATACACGCCAGAATGTGGTTTTATGGACAGCTGCAACAAAGTACCATCTAGAGACATAAAGTAGCCCCGCTCTACGGTATGTACGCTTGCTATTGCGAAAGATATGCGTTTAATGTCTTCTATC
>MU182078.1:99622-119870 GCA_016904865.1 Pissodes strobi
TTTCTACAAGAGTGCGAAAAGTACACACTTTCCGCACGCATGACTGTGCGGAAAGTTGCACTTTTCCGCACGCAAATACTTTCCGCACGCTCAACAGTGCGGAGAGTATTTTCGTGCGAAAAAAAAATTGAAGTCTTCACTCATTTACATTTTATTTGCATTTTTTAATGAATCATAAACAATAACAAATAACGTGATTTTAATGTACAAAATTACTTATTATTTACATTTATATTGAAAATACAATGGTTTGCATTTTGTAAACTTATTGCCGATGCAAAAAGATCCCACGATGCCTGCGAACTAAGGCATGTTCTTTCATTATTAGTATTTCCCATTAATGAACTTGAATGAGATTCTTCAGCATTATTAATGGTATTGGTATATTGCAAGGAGCTACTTGCTTCTGATAATGCCAAAATTTTATTTGATGTTTGTTTCTTATTTTCAATCGATTCCTCTATGTACCCTTCTGCTACGCTACTGGATTTCCAGCCTCCGTGCCTTTTTATACTTGTAATATTCGCGCCTGAATCGGCAAGCATGGTCGTTGAGGATCGCCTGAAGCTATGTCCTGTATATTCTTCAGGATTAGGTAGACGCAAGAACACAGCAATCTCCGAAGGTATCTTGCCAATCATATTAATACCAACACATTCCGTAGTGCATTTGCCATGAATATATTTAACAAAAAAGCTTCTGTATGGTGTGGTTGAGGGACGTAATTGAGAATATCTTTTATAATAGTCTAGGTACATACCATTTTTTAAGTCATTAGATATAGCAAAAGTTCGACTTGAATAAGTTTTTTGTTGGAAATTTTGATTACTAGTAAGTTGCCCTTATCATCAATGTTATCTGTTGTTAAATACGTCAATTCTTCACGACGACACGCTCCAGCAAATCCAAATAGAGTGACCACTTTCATTAAAAGATAAATATCATCGGGGTATTCATTAATAAACTTGGAAATATCAGTTTTGCTGAATATTTTTGACTTTTTGGGCCGAAAACCAACATTCTGACGTTTCAAGTAAGCTGACAGTTTCGGAAATCTTTCAATGTCAACATTTTTTCGTATTCTAATTACCATCTTCAACTTTATTAGAATATCTTGATGAAAGAATCGATGGCTTACAAGTTTTACTGGCTTCTGAAAAATAGGCTAAAAGGACTTCTTCTTTAAACTCTCTGACATTTCTTTTTTCACACCACTGGCACTGATTGAACACATTTAATTCCTTCTCATATCTTTTTCGGGATTTTTTCGGCAGTAATTCTGAGCTGGCTTTTTTTGCGTCCGCTAGGGGGAATTGCGTAGTTTTCTTCATCAGTTTCCATCATTTCAGAGAAATAATGCAAATAAAATAATGTAAATGAGTGAAGACTTCAAAAGTTGTTTTTAATATATTTTTTAATGTCCTTGAAACCAATAGACATACGACTACTATTATCATAAAAAAATATGTCAAGTGTAACAACAAAATTATACCTGTTTTTTTACTTTCGCCAGGATAGCTTTTTGGTTTTGAATGTAAATAAGTATTTTGTTTAATTTTTTTTTCGGATCTTGATTGAGTGTTTTTGTGAGTGTGTAGTATCAAAGTAAAAAGCTTGTAGAAAAAATATTGTACCTAACACATGCGGAAAGTGTCTTTTCCGCACTCGACTGCTTACCGAACTCCGTTTTGAGTCGTTCGGTAAACTGCAGCCGCGTGCGGAAAAGTATCACTTTCCGCAATAGTTAGGTAAATAACTATTTCATGGTAACATTCAACTACTATAAATATTTGTCACTACAAATGCATAATTTTTAAGAAACTATGAGGGAAATGATGAAACTGATGTGGCATTTTCCGACCATGGATGGTTGAGTTTTTTTCGATCCTAAGCCGTAAAATTTGTTCTTTCTCAAAAAAAAGGTATTTGAAAGTATGCGCTTTCTGGACGGTTGACGAAAAAATGATCACTAATATATCAGACAGTCGGTGTCGCTAATCCCATTATGTCCTCAAAATAAGAGGGAGTTATAGGGTCGAAACTAAATAAGCAATTTTTTATGAATCGATAATAATCATCTATTATCTCAACAGAGTAAATAAAAGTTGCTTAATTAGTTCACACACTATGACTTACCATTATTTTGTAACTATAATGGAAATGGCCGATATGCCCCTATTTAATTTATCTACTTATATAATTAACTCACGTGGCTTTTTCGTCGTATCTGTTGTCGAGTATTTCAGCATACAAGTTGCTTGCAAAAGTAGTGTATATGCCATTAATTTAACAGTTGGCGCTATTGTAGGTTATGTAATATTTGCCTAAAGCAAACAGGCTAAACCAATTTATCGATGGTAATTTGATGCTAGACTAAATTTCCTAGTAGTGTTCTAGGAACTATCGCAGTTGTATTGGATTATTCGACAGAAGGAAGGAGTACAGGAAATATAGCGATAAATTTCAAATAAGAATCGGATTTTTTTTAAGATGATTTCCCACCATAGCTGCATAGCCTTTGGTCAATGACTTATAACTACTATCGTTATTCACTCGAAACATTGTGATTAAGAAAAAAAAAGGGAATACTAGTCGAATATATTTCTTTTAATGAAAATGCTACCACCTTCAAGTAAATTAAGATTGTTTCCCTAGGTTATGTTAAAAATTCAAAGGTCTATTTGTATATATGAATCCGGGAACACATAAACCATTCAGTGCTATTCGCTTATATATAGGGTGACCCATTAGTGTGACAATGTACCGTATCTTCTTTATTTACAAAGATACAAAAAAAGTAAAATACAAAGGCTATAAAAATATTTTCAATTATACAGGGTGCTTCATAAAAACCCTGCGCTTGTTTTTAATGGAATGCCCTGTATATTATTCGACATTCAAATTCTACATACAATTCTAAACATATTTCATATACTTAAGTCTAATGGTTTTTGACAAACTTCAAATTTTATTTAAAAAATGACGTTTGCAGGCCAAACATCATTGGCAATCTTTTCTAATCAAAGCCTTTATTAATTAATTAGGGTGGATTTCCTTGTAGAAGAGGACCTACTTTAGTAGACTGTCTTGAAATTTTTATTAAAAAATTAATGCAGGGTGATCAAAAACGGACAATAAATATTAAATTCAAGAAAACCTAAGACTAGACAGTGATTCAGATATTTTTGATCGATATTCGAGATTTAATAGATTAAAACGTTCGGTTTCTCGGGACTTACGTTTTATACAAAATTTTAAAATTCACAAAATTAGAAAAATGAACGTGAAGTTTCTTACTGTTTAAGAGATGGACACGTCAATTTTATGTCTAGTTAATCTTTCTTATCTTTTTCAGCAAATTACGCATCTTTGGAAAGCGGACAAAGTTTAAGTACAAAAAGTAAATATTTAACTTTAAATCCCTTTATAAAGGACGGAGTTATAAAACTTGGCGGTCGTTTGTGTCACTCTGATTCCGAATATGATAAAAAATATTTGATGATGATCTCTTCTAAACATCGTATTGCAAAGCTCAGTTTTAAATTGCCCTTATAGCATGCCGGACCGTAATTGATGCTGGGATCTATAAAGGCAAAATACTGGTCTATTGCTGACTGTAACTTAGCTAAAATTACAATGTGAAAACTTTATTAATGTTTTTGTTTGAACCCGTCTATAACTCAGCCGATAATGGGGGATTTACCGAAAAATAGATTGATTTCAGATTAAGTATTTGGTGTTCTTGGCGTTGATTATATGGATCCTTTGGCCATAAGGGTTCGTAAAAGTCGCGAGGGCAAAGTTTTTTAAGTATTATCTGTAAATCGTTTTTGTTTGCTTTATGACTAAAGAGGCGCATTTGGGGATAGAAACTGAGCTAAGTAATTAGGCTTTTGTAATGGCATTTAGAAGGCTTCCGTCAAGACGGAGTAAACCTAGTCACGTGTATTGCGATAAGTGATTAAATTTTGTTGGTAGCTTGTAGATTGCTAGGGAGTCGGTTCGGCTAGTTTAAGCCGCCCGGCACTGCTACCTTTACAGATATTTTGTGCATGACTCTACAACTAAATTTGTGTCTAAGAGACGTAGGCTTCTTCCAAACGAAGGTATTTTCTTGGGAGGTAGTTGACTCACTTCTTGAGGTGATAGCTGTACTCCTTCAAGGTATTTGAGCCTTTTGCAGAGTTTAGTTGCACATTGGCAGAGTAGATGTTCTGCGGTTTCAGTCGCATTATGGCTTAATCTCCATTGGTCGTCTTATGCTTTGCCTATTGCTTTTACGTGGTATTTTACCGGGCATTGTCCAGTGAGCAGTCCGGCGACAGTTCTAATATCTGCTGTGTTTATGCCTAAGAGCTGCTCTGCTCTTTTCGCAGAGATGGTGATAAACCTTTTCGCCTGTCTTAGTCCTGGAGTGTTTCTTCAGTAGGACGAGAGTTGATCTTTTCCCATTTGTTTAGGTAGGGCTCTGGACCATATAATATGGTGTTCCAGCTCCTTCTTTCGCAAGGCAGTATGCTTTTTCGTTGCCCTCTATGCCTCTATGGCCAGGAACCAACATTAAAGTTACCGCGTTGCTTGGTCTTCTAATTTAGATTTTGAGGGGTTATATACTCTGCTACGCAGATGGAATCTATTTTAACTTCCTGTCCTCTATCCCCCTTCCTGTCCGATCCCAAAAATTTAAATCCCAGCTCATTATCTCATTGGAAAACCCCTCACAGAACTATCCGATCCACATCTGACGCATCTTTCCGAATTCACATTGCCAAGGTATCAGCGTATTCAGCAGCTTAAGCAGAACTTCTGGACTCGATTAAAAAAGGAGTATGTTAGCGAACTCCAGTGAGGATTAAAATGGAAGTTCTTCCAGTCACAGCTATAGGAAGGAATGTGCGTTTTAAAAAAATGATCCCCTGCCACCTAATGAATGAATATCTGCGCTTTATGCTTTCAACCATCCTTTGTGTGAGGCTTATGTGCGCGAATTTAAAGTACAATTGTTGCCGGGAACTTGTCAAAGCCCGAAGAAAGGCGGGACTGCGTACGAATGCGAGTGCAAATGACATGAAGCGGTTGAATGGCAACGTTTTGATTGATCCGGAAAAGGTTGAGAGATGGCGAAGAAACGTCGATAGAAGCATATCAGCCCGACCACCGTGTTCACGATTTTTGTCACGAGCGACGTAAAAATAATTCTATAACACTGAATTA
Source organism: Pissodes strobi (assembly GCA_016904865.1). Taxonomy (NCBI): domain Eukaryota; kingdom Metazoa; phylum Arthropoda; class Insecta; order Coleoptera; family Curculionidae; genus Pissodes; species Pissodes strobi. Next base: position 104,837 of record MU182078.1, read on the forward strand.
TCTTTCCATCGCTCGTTGGTTTGAGAATATAATAGTTGGTAAAAGTGCATTGTATTGGATCAGAACAGTGAATAGAGCCCATTCAAAATACAAATAATGCCTGTCATATTTTCTACCAAAACTTCCCATCTTAAGAAACCAGTAAATCTGTTTTATCATGCCTATAAACACCGATCACCTTCTTGAGGACCTAGGTCATAACACCTAAACAACTATCAACGATTATGGCCATCACGCCTAACTATTTTTAAACGCTCGGATAAACTTATGATCCATTAATGTGTGTGTCTTTGTATATGGTGCGTTGGTTTAGAACAGCTACAAGGGTCTGTGCCTAATTATCTTGAACTATCTTTAACCACTCGTCCCCTTCCATACTCACCAGACACACATTAACAGGATTTCTACTACGCGCACCAATACGCTACTTTTTTACTCCTGATCGATAATCAATCTCCATAGTATATTCCTGCAATACCATATAGCCACAACCGGGCAAGTATAATAGGTGAATCGCGCAGTATCGCGCTTACTGCTGACTAATCAGTTATCATATTAAAATGCACACCAACCAAATACACTGAAAACTTCTTACTGCCATGACTAATGTCTTGCTATAGTATAAAACAGTTTACATGGTTTCATTGGCCAATCAGTTATCATATTAAAATCCACACGAACCAAATACACTGAAAACTTTTCAGCGCCATGACTAATGTCCTGTTATTGTGTAAAATGGTTTCATTCGCCAATTTTTGCAACAGAAGTTCTACAACGTCTAGCTTACTAGCATCCGTATGCGGCTCAGTGTCCATCACAGGCAATTATGAACCTTAAAGTTGCACTGGTCGGCAGATATTATTATATGAAGAGTCAAGGACACCATTAGTCCGACAGGCTTATGTCTCTCACCTATTCCGCTCTAACCATTACTTGTATTTCACAGGAACCTGCCTCTGGTTATTCTACCGACTTTCTAATCCTGACACCTAACTCAGTGTCAGTCAAGTGATTTTGAAAGCTAAGTAGTTACAGTGCCTTAAAGTGCTGAGTTAAATTCAGATACACTAAAAACACTTAATTAATTACCCACGGAAGTAACCCAGCATATCAAGATGGCGGACGTGGGTGTAAATCGTTTAGTTGAAAAGTGTGGCGCAAAAAGTGTAAATAAATGTGGAATTTGTGCTAAAAAATCAAAGGAAGTCTTCTGTGTATCAAGTGTGAAAAATGCTGTCATAGTAGCTGTATTGTTCGTTGCCCAGGGTACAATATAGTAGGTTGCAACGACCTTTTATGTTCCAACTGCAATGGCGACGATGGTTTGACGGCAGATGCAAACATGATGTTGCTAAAGAAAAATAATAGTCTCTTAAGCACTTTTGTGCTCGAATTAAACGAAAAGAATGATATTTTACGTGATAAAATTCTCCTTCTTGAAAAAAAAAGTGGATAATATTAGTAGAAACTCTAATAAAACCCAAGTTTATTATTCTTCATGCCTGCCGAACCCCCAACACCGCAGTTCTCTGAAATTGTGTCAACTGCGCGATCACAAGTTTGTGAGGGTAGTCTTACCAATAACACAAACAAAAACTCTTATGTGGATAATAGTGGTAGTTTGTGTCAATCGACTGATGGATTAAGAAGAGCAACACACATAACATCATTAACCCATTCTCCTGTAAGTAACAACATAACCAATGTAAATAATAACACAGATGCTGTGTTGACTAAACAAACAACTAAACTGTCCAACAAAGCAACAAATTTAGTTTCAGTCAAGTTAGCTTTGGGGAATGCACTACAGTAATCTAAAGCTAATTCCAACAATGCCAACGTCATTTCCCATGGAAATATTGAAAACATTTCTATAGAATTTTTAGGTGGACCCAATCATAAAATATATGTTGTAACTTCTGCTCAGGGTAGAAATAAAGGTGATGAATTTCAGGGTGTTGCAATGAAGAAATGGTTCTATATTGGCAGAGTGATCAAAACAGTTAGCTGCCAATCTATTGTTGACTACATAAGGAAAAAGGCAACAATCCTTAATAGAAGTGAAGTCAATGTTCATCTGTTTCGGACAGGGCCTGACTTCTCCTCTTTTCGTGCTGGTGTTGAATCAGTATATGCTGATAAATTAAAAGCAGGACTCTTTTCGGCCTCAACATGTTACTAATAATGGTAATCAGAAACGTGAGTTTCATAGGGGGTCAGCTCCTTTTTTGAAGGATTGGCAGAGCCGTCAAAGGCCTCAAAGAAGACATTGAAACTAAAGTTTTAGATATCTACTACCAGATTGTTAATGGATTGAGGATAAAATTAGTTGAACTTTGTAATAGTGTGGCTAATTGTGACTATGATGTTTTAATGTTCACGGAAACTTCTTTGAATTAAAATTTCTCTGATGCAGAATTGGGCTTGCATAATTTTATATCGGAAGGATATGTCAGCGAGGGTTACTGGTAAATCAAGAAATGGGGGTGTGCTGATTGCTGTACGTTCTCACTTACACTCTAGAATGGTCAACCTGTCAGATGAACTCGCTGAAGAGGTGTGGGTTGCAGTTGATCCCAATAGTCTGGATAAGCTGCTATGCTCTGTTAATATACCACCTGCATCTAATGCTCAAACTTACAACTTACATTGTGAAGCTGTTAGGCGTGCAGCGTTAGACTATGAGGAATATGGTCTGTTCATTGCAGGCGATTATAACCTGCCAAAACTTGGTTGATCTAATGGCTCACTAGGTACTATGATGTCCGGTTACTCTTCGTCAGCTGAATCTATTGTCGAAACCGTCCCGTTCCTGAATCTTGCCCAACTTAATGACAAATGCAAATGGTGTATTTTTGGACTTAGTTTTTACCAATAACCAGTGTGATAAAGTGCTTTGTGCAGAGGAGGCTAAAATAAAATGTGATATACATCATTGAGCTTTACTGGTTAAATTAAGCTGTGATTTCAACTATGATGTTTAAGTTTTTGAGGATGAAATTTATGATTATAAGAAATGTAATTTTAATGAAATAAATATTTTATTGTTAGATATATACTGGGATAGTATTCTGATCTCGGATGTTGATAGTGATGTTAACTGTTTGTATAATGTGATAAATGATATCATTGGGATGTTTACGCCTAAGATTAAGATCAAAAATAGTTTTAAATCCCTATATGGTTTACTACCGAACTTAAAAACAATATTCCCCAAAAAAATTGCACATAAGGTATCTGGTAGTATGTCTGATTATAATAGGCTTCGGAATTTGAGGTGTTTATGTAAATGTCAGGCTGATAAATGTTATAAAATGTATATTGCTAGAACTAAGGATATTGTTTTGCAGGATCCCAAGAGTTTTTGGAAGTACATTCACTCCAAAACTATGAGTAATGAGCTGCTTTCAACAATGATATATAGGGAGAGAACATTGACCGATGGTGAGAGCATTGCAAATGCATTTGCTGGGCACTTCTATAAGCCATTTGATTTTTCAGCATCGGTGCCGGACACCCCGGGTATTCCACCAGTTTCGTAATATTGTTCATGTTAATAGTCTTGTTCTGAAGATCTCAGATATTTATGGAAAGTTGTCTCAGTTGCATACGAAGATGTCACCGGGTCCTGATGAGATACCTCCTCTATTCTTGAAATGCTGTGCTTTTGCATTGGCTAGGCCGTTGTGGCTTATATTTAATAAACCGTTGGTTTCAGGTATATTTGCGGTATTCTGGAAGTATTCTTTTGTATGCCCCATCTTCAAGAACAATGGGGATAAGAGTGATATTGAAGGCTATCGTCCTATCATTTTGACATCTCAGTTGGAGTACGCCGATGACCTAGCTATAACAACTAGACACACATCCTTTGAAACTGCTGAGGCTACTCTCACAGACGATCTAGCAGTGCTGGGACTATATTTTGATAAATGGAGGATCCGTCCCAGCATGAGCAAAACAGAAGTCACATGCTTCCATCTTAATAAAAAAATGGCAAATAGAAATTTAGAAGTATAATTCAATAACAACTTGCTATGACACAATACCCACCCCAAATACCTGAGAGTTGCACTGTATAGGACATTATCATTTAAACATCATCTGACGATGACTGCCGGCAAGATCAGATGAAGGAATAACATCATCCAAAAACTTTGTAGGTCAGTATGGGGTGCTGGTGCAACAACTCTTCGATGCTCCTCCCTGAGCCTGTTGTACTCTGTTGCGGAATATTGCGCTACTGTATGGATGAACAGTCCTCACATAGGAAAAATAGATAACCAGCTCAAAAGTACCATGCGTATGATCTCTGGCACCATTAGACCAACACCAACATATTGACTCCCAATATAAAGCCACATACCCCCACCCAATCTGCGCAGATCTCATGCATTGCTGAATGAGTACAACAAAATAGCTAATAATTCTCAGCTTCCCATACATACAGACATATCAGACTTGCATATCCAGCGGCTAAAATCAAGACGCCCTTCTATCATTACAGCAGAGAATTTATCTCGGAACCACCTCCAGATAGGGAATAGCTTGCGTGAAGAAATAACACATAAGACGCCACCGGAACTCCACTTGTCACTACGCGAGATTACTACGAGAGATGACATACGAGAGACCTCCTTGCTTTGACCTCCCCCGTAAAGCTTGGTCTTTACTCAATAAGATTAGGACGGGACATGGCGTCTGCGCTGACTCATTATATAAATGGAGCAAGTGCGATTCACCCTCCTGCGACTGCGGTGCTGTTAACCACCATGTTGTGAGCGACTGCCCTCTACGTTCCTATCCAGGCTGCATCGTGGACTTTCGAATGGCTACACCGGTGTCGGTTGATTGGATTTTGAATCTGGCCATAAGACTATATTATAGTCTATCCTACATGTTGTTTGTCAACCTTGTTTTACTATGTCCAATGTTATATTTTTTTACAATTACCTTTTTTCCTGTTTTTCTGATGTATGTTATATTTTTGCATGTGTTTGTAAGTGCCATACGCTAAATAAATAAATTATTGAATGCTTTTAACATTGACGTTTCTGCTTTTGCAGATGATTTTAAAATATATGTTTTTTGACTCAAATGGAGCGAGCAGGGAGATGCGGGATGACCTTGTGAGATTTGAGGAGTGGTGTGATAAAAACAAAATGGCATTAAATATTCAAAAGTGTAGATATATTCAGTTCTCAAGAAGAATGTCCCCTAAGATTAATGTGTATCGTTTGGGTGGTGTGATGTTGGATAATGCTGAGAGCATTCGTGATCTGGGTGGGGTATTTGATGCAGTGTTGTCATTTGCTGAACATATCACCACCTGCTGTACTAGAGCGCTAAAATTGTTGGGTTTTGTCAAGCTACATACGAGGGATTTCAATAATCTGTGGGCTCTGAAGACTTTGTATACTGCTTTGGTGATGTCTCACATGGAAAATAGCACCTGTGTATGGTCTCCATACTTTTCGGTGCGTATAAATATATTAGAACGCGTACAGAAAAAAAAACCTGCGCTATGTTGGCTTCAATTTGCGCATACCCTTAGAATCCACTTATTCTTCTTTGTTGAAGATGTTAAATCTTCAGTCCTTGTGTGATAGGCGCAACATTGGTGATCAGCTTTTTGTGTGCAAATTACTCATTAATTATGTGGATTGTGCTGAACTGTTGGCATCATTAAACATAAATGTTCCTGTAAGAGACCTTAGGGTTGTTAACACATTAACCTTGGAACATCATCGCACCCTTTATGGGCAGTTTAATTCGATTAATCGTGCTATGGCATATATGTCGATGAAATCAATGGTATTTGGTGCTACTTTTGGTCGTATTCTCTGCCATAGTAAGCACTGTTTAAATTTGAAGTAATTCACTGTGAATGTTGTATTGGTTATTTAAATGTTTACTTGCTTGTTGTTTTTTATTTCCTAATATTTAATTTTTTTGAGCTACACCATTTATTTTATTATGTTTAATATGTAATTTACTTCTGATAAGTCATGTTCGACTGTGTTGTATTGTATTGTTACTATTTTCTTAGTTTTAAATTTTATTGACTTTATGTGACTTGTAAGTACGTTGTACGGTTGGGTTTATCCCGTTGAATAAATAATTAAACATAAATTAATACACAACACGCGCTCTTAAGGAAAGTATTATAAAGCAGGGACCAAGACCTATAAACACTTCAAACCATACCTCAGCCAAAAGAACAAAGGTGCTTTAGTAATCGGGTACACTGTAACTTGCCAGTATTGCCATTGACCAGTAGACATTGTTATTGTTTTACCGAAGGGCCTCCTTTATTATCTCTTCTCATCTGACGTAGATCGATCCCTAACCTGAGCTACATAACTTGAACGCCCACTAATTCATGGCATGGCGTCACGGATTACAGTTCGTGACATATAACTAAAAACCCTTACTTCCGGTTAAATCAAGAATTGATGTCAAAAGATGGTTTCGTAAAGATGGAAATGTCTCAATTTTATAGGGGTGTTTTACATTTCCGGGTTAGTTACAAATTCAAATAACAAAGCGTTTGAAGATCACACTCTTCTTTTATTTGTCATTTTCCTTCCGTTAATTAAATTTACGTTCGGTGGCCATAATACCTCAAAAATTGGGTCACCAACGTTACTTATAAAAAAATTGAGTGTCGAAAAAATACTCTCGCTACAAAACACAATTGTGTTTCATAATGATGCTGACAAATGCAAAAATAGAAAAACAGTTTTAAAATATCTAACATAAATTCATTCCTATCAGAATACAGAAAAGGTGGTAGGCTATTGGACTGATATTATGGCATAGTAGGTGTCTACGTGTTTTAATCGCGACAGACCCAACAATAATTCTTTCAGTAATATTCAAATTATTGTCCCAATAATCTAGACAGGTAAAAAATACAAAATTAACCAAAATGAGATGTTAAATTTATATGTGTATGTGCTCAGTGGTGCTATATTTAAATCAAGTGGTCAGCATTTTGTATGGTATTTCACTCTTCGCTCCGGCCCGCTAACACTCAATTATGTGTACCCCAATTTCAGTTCGAATATTTGGTCAGACCAAATATTGACAGAGGCTTGTATCGTAGTTGTCGACATCAGCTCATTATCAGGTGGTAAAACAAAATAATTAGGAATAAAATATTTTTGCATTAAGCAAAAAAATGGCCGATTGGATTGATTTTATGCAAATAGTACTTAATTTCGCTAAAATTTAAGCAATTGTTTAAATTTAATCTTTTGTTTACTAAAAGCATATTATGTCAAATATAAAATAAACATTTCTTATACTAAACCTCACGTTTATATAGCCATCGAAGACACTCCCCATACTTCATATTCCCATATCTTTTCCCTTCTTGACGTCGATTTTTCTGCTTGCCTCTTTTATTTTAGAACACCGCTGCCACAGGGCATGTTATGGGTGTTTCTGTTGGATATACAAGCCCATTTTTATAAAAGCACGTTTCAAATTTTGTCTCGTATTTGTAACTTAAGGGATCATAAAATACGACCGAAAACAGAAATCTCATTCTATTTTGTAAGTTTCAAATAATGACGCAATTTGATTTATTTTGAAGTTTAGTTCTGACATTATTTAAACGTGGTTATTTTTTATAAAATACGAATAAGGCAAAGAGAGAATAGATGAACCACCATTTATAAAAGACAAAGTAATCTCCTTTATTAACGCAAAAAAATATGTGCCAACGCATGGGGTTTCTGGTTATATCGTGCATGAGAGCTAAAATCTTTATTTGAAGAGTTGAGCATGACGTATAAAAGTTAAAGGTTTTAGGGCTTTTCCTGAACCGTAAGGATCTGATAAACAAAGAAACAATCGACGATCGAGTCTATAAATATTTCTTTAATCGGCACACCCTATATATTTCTGATATTTCGTTCGTATTGGTATATTTTCAAATCCGATTTAGCGTACTTTGTCAATTGTTTTTTAAATATTGTCACTCTAACTCCTGTAAAATAGATATATCTTTACTTAGAGCGAAATGACTTTCGCATTCTTAGTTATTAATAAGCCATCTGTTCATATCAAATTCTAATTTATTAGAAAGTAGGGAGTTTACTAATTTCATTGATTTACATTTTGGATAATTTGAAATTCTAAAAGTTGCTCACTAACCGCATGTTCACCGTTTTATTCAAATAATATTCAAAACATCAATCGACTTGCAGGCAAACTATACATTTTTGAGTGAATTTCATGTTCAATTTCTTAGACTAGATGGTCAATTGTTCACTTTTTTAGCATATCCTTACGATTCAAATAAAGATTTTAGCTATTCTACGAAATATAGCCGTGAGTATCACCTTAAGTGTCTCACTCGATTAGCATGTTCTTATTTTCTTTTCCAAAAAAATAACAAAAAACATATTTCTATTTATTTTTTTGCAAGAACGCTAAAAAAATGCAAAATTTTGTTAGCTGTGAATTTAGCAGATTCACTGCTATCTTGATTTTTTTTTAAATGGCAACTCATATTAGATTTTTAGACAGTTCGAAAGGTATTTCTGAGATGATTCCAAAATATAGGATTGCAGGCACCTTAGGAGAACCATTGTCAATACACAAGGTGATAAAATTTTTGTTTGTTGAAAATCATTTGCATTTCCAAAAAATAACTATCATGCGACTATATAGATTTTTTCGAGAAAGATGATTCTGACATCCAAAATGTTGCCAGTTATCACATTGATATATACGATGCGATTTGGATTGTTGGTTAAATGGCGACTCATATATTGTAACGCGATTAGTTAAGTATTGCTTAACAACTGGTCCATAAGCCTGGTTCATATTTATAGGTGTGGATCGTACAGTTGACAGTTGGGCGAAGGCGCCACTAAATTTGCTATTATCAATATATCAATGATTTTTAAGCATTGAAATTAGGGTAGTAAATTCTATATACGAATATCGAGAAAGCTTAAAAGAAATTGCATAATCCCAACTTGACCTCTATTTCAGCATACGAAAATAAACATTAAAGATCCCAATTAAGCTATTTATTTAAGTATTAAATAATTCCTCGGATATAACCTGTGCAAAGGAAAATTTATCGAACCCAAACTTAATTGAGATTATAGTATCACACCCAAAACAATGATGAGATACTCTAAAATAAGTATCACTCAAATTATAAGATTGTTGTTTGTCTTAATCTTTAGGGCGAAGCATTTAGGTAAATGTACGTAATACAAAAATGAAATCAGATAATTACAGTTGTATTAGCAAAACATTTGCTAGTCAATTATGACCACAAAGGTGGGGGTGGCAACTAACTTTATAATTAAACACTTTAATTGGTGATACTGTTTTAAGATAGGGTGGTGGGGTTTTATTCATACCTCTGTCAGACTAGAGACCACCAAAGGAATGAGTCTGAGGTCGAGGCTTCCAGGGGAAGCGGTCCTATGTGGTAGATGCATACGCCTACTCGCATCGTCCGGTGAAAGACCACCCCACCAGAACTGGGAAGCGCTAAGTGGTTTTCCCAAATCACGTTCCGCTTCCGCGCTGGTTGCCGCGGGTTCCACAGTAGGAATATAGGGACATGATGGTGTTTCCAGGATCAAAATATTCCGGATGTAAACTCCCCGGCCATTCGGATCTCCGGGGCGCTGGGTGGCCCTGGGAGCCCTTCATTCCGCATTTCACAGGCAGCAAAGATACCGAACCAATTTAGAATAGATTTCTGCAACATATGAGGCCTAAATACAAACATAAATTCGGTACACCAACATCTACAAGCAAATAGACCACACATACTAGCGCTTACAGAAACAGAAGTTTGTTCTACAACAACAAGAGTAAACTACCCCTATCCTGGTTACGACTTAAATACCCGATTTAGACATAAGTTCGGAATTTGCCTTTTTGTCCGAAGCGACCTTTCTTGTCACCGCGAGGAAACACTCGAACCGAACAACCTTGGCGTCATGTGGCTTAAGTTTACCGCCAAGGGATTAACCAAGTTTATATGTTGCCTCTATCGCCCTCCGAGCGATAGAGCCTACCAAAGCTTTTTTTCAACACTAGCTACTACTTTTGACTCAATACAGGTCGAACACCCGAGTTCAGAAATAATCGTTCTGGGAGGCTTTAATGCCCGCGACACCAACTGGCTCAAACATCACAACAAGACCGACAACGAAGATAGAGAAGCTGAAGCATTTACCATCAATGTAAACTTGTAGACGAACCAACTCGAATCTCAGAGAGGGACGAATTCGCCGCCCTCCTGGATCTTTTTCTAACCACCAATCCTGACCAGTACACAATTACAGTTGGTCCGCCATTAGGTACTTCCGACCACAAAGTTATTACAACGGTTTGTGAATTGCCACTCATACCACGGATACACCGATGCCTCGCAAAATCTGGCATTTCAATTCTACAAACTGGGACGATCTAAGGGAGTTCTACCTAGATTTTCCTTGGCTAGACGTCTGCTTTGGCACTGACGATCTGTCAGTCTGCTGCGAAGAGATCACGCAAGTAATCTCCTCAGGAATTGAAGCATACATCCCAAATTCCATCAAGTTACCATCATAAGGAAAGACCTGGTTCGACAGAAGATGCGAAAGAGCTGTAGGTAGGAAACAGCAAGCCTACAGCTACTGGCAGAAAAATCAGACCGCTGAAAACCGCAATTATTTTGTCGAAGCGAGAAACGTATGCAAACGTGTAATCGACGAAACTAAGAACAAACACAATCAAAGGATCAGGAATAAACTTTCGCAATGCCCCAGTGGTTCCAGGAATTTCTGTTCGGTAGCAAAGGCAGTAAGTAACAACTTTACAAAAACGTCTCTCTCACCTTTGACAGATGAACGTGGCATCACGGCGACTACAGCCAAGGAAAAAGCAAACATGCTCGCCAAAATGTCTTCATCGCACTCTACCTTAGACGTCCCTCAAGGCAAGACTCCCCCACCATATCGAACATCAACACTACCATGGCAGAAGTCAAGTTTCATCACCGTGATATTCGCAAAATCCTTAAAGAACTAGATACGCAAAAGGCATCAGGACCGGACGGAATACCTGCCATCGTGCTAAAGAACTGCGCCAACGAACTGACACCCGTTTTTTCCAGGCTTTTTTCTCTATCTTACGTACCCATCATCTTGGAAAGTTGCTCGAGTGCAACCTGATCCAAAAAAGGCAAGAGAACCACGCCCTCAAACTAACGTCCAATTGCCTTGCTTCCAATAATCTCCAAAGTCATGGAACGTGTAGTCAATCAGCAACTACTCAAGTACCTCGAGAACAACATAATAATCAGCGATAATCAATACGGCTTTCGCGAAGAGAGATCGACAGGAGATATATTGGCCTATGTCACTCATATAGGGAGTAGGGCAATTGAGAACTACGGAGAGTCTTGAGTGATTGCGTTGGATATTTCGAAGGCATTCGACAGAGTTTGGCCTGACGGACTGCTCAACAAACTGCCGTCCTTCGAACTGCGCCAGCCTCTCTTTGCAGCTGGCTTGCCAGTATCCTTAAGAACCGATATCTGCACGTTGCAGTTGATGGACACATCTCAGACGCATTCACCATCAACGCGGGCGGGCCTCAGGGCGCAATACTTTCACCAACTCTCTTCCTCATCTATATTAATGACCTGCTGATCGAAACGAATATTTCTGTTTACAGTTTTGCAGATGGCAGTACCCTTGTCTCCCACTTTAGATCAGAAAACCCCTTACCAGTGACTGAGACTCATCACCGCAGACAGGAGCAGATTATAGCGATTCTTACCAGTGACTGAGACTCATCACCGCAGACAGGAGCAGATTATAGCGATTAATCAAGACCTGGAGAAAGTTCAAACATGGGGTGACCGAAATTTGGTCCAGTTCAATGCAACAAAGAACAAAGCAGCAACGTTTACTAAGAGGGCCAATACAGCGAGCCCTGATATCATTATGGCAGGATCGGCCATTCCTTCATCCTCGTCAATCGGACTGCTGGGTGTCTCGGTCAACAGCAATATGTCCTGGCATGACCATGTTGCTAACATGGCAAAATCAGCCTCCCAGAAGCTTGGTGCGCAATTTCGCAACAAAAATCTCTATACACCGCAGCAGTTGCTCTTGCTCTACAAAGCGCAAATAAGACCGTGCTTAGAATATTGCTCACATATCTGGGGTGCCGCACCAAAGCACACCCTAAAGCTGCTGGATTCCGTTCAGAAAAGAGCTGTGCGTCTCGTCGGCGACCCGGAGTTGACCCGGAATCTGGATAGTCTGGAACACCGCAGACATCTGGCCGAGGTGTCCCTGTTTTACAGATACTTTCACGGTAGATGTTTCCAGGATTTGGCTCGCCTCATCTCGCCCCTGGCATCTCCTGTCAGACAGTCACGACAGACGGCAAGAGCGCACCAGTTTGTCGTTCAACTGGAAACACCTAGAACATCTCTTTACAAGAACTCCTTTGTCTGGCGCACTGCATCACTATGGAGCTCACTCCCAGGACATCTGTTTCCCACTAATTACAACCTACAACTATTCAAGAACCGTGTCAATGAACATCTTCGCACACAAACCGCTCGTCGAGCGCCATAGGATCTCCATTTAGTGTGTGTGTGCCACTGCCATAAAAAGAGGTGTGAACTGAAACATCTATTTTAGGTATTACGTACTTTAATAATGCAATAATTAATTTGCATTAAAAATGATTAATATATACAATAATTTCGAACTATGTTCATGCTTTCACACATAAAACTAAATAGGTACTGTACATATTGTTAATTATTATTAAATATCTAACAAAACTTCTTGAAAATTTAAATCTAAAATGAACTATATGACTCCTTTCTTTACTGAATTTAATTAACGTTATCTTTCAACTAACTGCCTTTCCGTTCACACAAAATACCTTGTACTTTTCGTTTTCTTCGATTCTCTCAATTTAACCTTACCAGGGATATAAAACTTTGGACATTTGATTCGAATCTTGAGTGAGTACCGGAAGGAATTTCTCTACGACCAACTTCCATTCGCCATTTTACCTTATTCTATCTTCTACAACAGCAACAGGAGAGACGAGACGCTAAGGCTTTACTGTCTTCGAGTAAATGCGTTAAAACGCCCAAAAGTGTTCTTTGTCCAAGCGTGGACAAAGAGAACAGAGTTACAGCAAATATTTTCTAAATATCTGTGAAAACAATATAAGAAAATGGCCTAAAAGGATTTAACCTTTGGCGCCAATCGAGCTACAACACTTTAGCTGCTGTTCGAGGGAACGACTGTATTGCACTAAATTGAATTTTTCCTACCGGCGCGCGGCGCGGATAGGGAAGAGCGGGAATGAATTGCGCGAACGCGGATGCATTTGAGAGGGTTGAACATGATCTTTCTTTATTTGACAGATTGTTATTTACATAACATTGACGGAGACAAAGATATAATAAAATCAAACGATCAAAAAGTTTTCCTTGACAAAGAATGACAATTTGTTTTTCGCGATTATTTCATATAATGGAATCTATTATACTGACTATTTCACTGGAGTGTTTTTTACTGGTAAAACGTCATAGCAACTGCTCGTTTCCTACTGACAAAACTACTACCTGCCCGTTAATTGAGTGGTTTTTTAGCGACAAAACTATGACAGGTCCATTAGAAAGGTGTCTGGTATAACTATTATTGTGGGTTTGACAAACGTCATTAAAGCGTCTTTGTAGTAAGATTCTGTTTGTTAATACGGTGCATTGTCTAGTTTTTCTCGTGAAATAGTCATGACGAATACCACTCGAGAAAAAATTGTGTATGCAAAATTAATCTCAAGGTTTTATTCAAGTTTGTTGCTTTTCGGTAATTTCGCTCATGACATTTTTGACAAAATCACTCGCCTGACGGCTCGTGATTTTGATACCAAAAATATCATTCGCGAAATTGCCAAGCAACAAACTTTCATACCTTTCGAAAATTTTGCCGCCAAAATTTTTTCTCTTGTGATATTATAGTTTTGTTCTAGCAGCGATTTCAAACGGTTTCATACCATCCGGAGTTTGCGCATAGCGATATAAGCTACGCTTATATCGTTATGCGCAAACTCCGGATGGTTTGAAACCGTTTGAAATCGCTGCTAGAACAAACCTTATATATGACAATCCAGGTTCGGATTAAGGAGTAACTGAAATACAACGCTTTAAATGCACAAATTTTTGTATACCTAGGGTAAACTAAATATATTCGCAGTTTAATTATGGCTCATTCATACTACAGACACACAGGTTGATATCACCAAACTATACGGAGAAAAACGACAAGTTAATACACTTGTTGGGGTGTTTCCCTAACATCAAGGTAATAATACGGTAGTGAAGATAGTTGCTATTAGTTAATCAGATAACGATAAAGAAACGGTGCTAGACACGAGAAAAGATAATATCCGATTAAAAATCATTTAACGGTAGTTACGAAAAAGATAAGGTAATGTATTATAGGGAAAATAAGCAATTATAGGGCCTACTTGTATGTCATTCTCGTACGGTCATACGAAAGTGGAAAACACAGGAGTGGTTGGTGGCTATTCTCTAACACACACAGCTACTTAGCTGGCCCCAATTACAGCACGTCACGCCATGTGGGTCCGCTTCACTTCATCAAAAGGGTCTCAAACTGGCAGGACTAAACCTGGAGAAACTCTAGTTAAATTATAAACAATTCTAACTACTTAATGTAGAAACACAAAGATATAACTTACACCTCACTTTACATAAAGTACATTTACGGGACGATATTGTCGATAATACGAGAAAATATTAATGGCAGAGTGCTTGCCAATTTATCCCATGATAAATTAACTTGTCTTTTTATCTACTTACGCGTTCATCGTTCGGGAGAGAAAACCACGTCAATTCCAAAAAATGTCTTTGACATCCGTCAAGAGAACGTTAGAAAATGAGGTACGGCTACGAACACATTGGAACTGTATTGGTCGATGCCGGTGGGGTGCGTTGCAATATTTCAAA
>MU182078.1:119880-131340 GCA_016904865.1 Pissodes strobi
ATTTCACGCCGTTGAACTAATTTCAAAAATGTAGGACTGAAGGCATTTTGGAATCATCGTTCTCAATACACTGTGTTTTAAAATTATCGATCATTTTAAGGGGCTCAGTCATATGGCAATATTCCCATTTACTTTTCCACGAAAAGTAAAAATCCGATCTAAAATAATTTCAGACATGAATTTGACAGATTCGACATAATTTTAAATTTTTCTTTAATGGCCATCGATATAAAGCTGGTTCATTTATCCAGTTCGATGGCTCGAAAAGCGCTAAGCCATTTTTGATTGTCTCAAAAGTGTCAGATTTACGTGAAATGTCATTCTTTTATTCTGACTTGAGCCGACGAATTCTATTTGCTTCCAGAAACTTGACCCACGTTTGAGATTTTTAACTTTAACCTCAAAAATTTTAATTTTTGTTTAAACTCGAATATAAAAACGAAAAAAAATATAATAATTAAAGTTTCAGACAGCCCTTTTACATTTTATGTAAGGAATGACAAACTTGAACAAAGTATGGAAAGCTTGAAATGTGATTTTTGTTTTTTTGGTGTTATTAACCAGCATGCTTGTAGTATTATATTACAGATTTTGTTTTAAGTAAAAAGCCGTTCTCGTTATTTTTTTAGGTTAGATCAATCTCAAATGTTGTATTCTGCATGTCTGCTGAATTTATCATCCTGTAAATTGAAAATGGTTATTTTGGAAATCAGCTCGGACTTTCAGACGTTTGTGGAGTTCGAAAAAGATACTTCTTTGAAATTTTGCTTGGTCAAGGTCGGCTATGATAATCGCTTCAAATTATTTTGAAGATCGCGGTTTTGCCAGATCTACGCGTACCTGATATAAACTTTCATATTTTAAATTGGACAACCTATAAATTTTATCATTTCTAGACTCTGCGAAAAAGTCTGGGCGTTACTCTGCCGTCAGAACGAAATGGCCTCAAAGTTTAAACCATATTTTGCTGTGATAAATTTTTCTTAGCTTTTATTAATGGAATAGCAAAACCATGTTCGATAATACTATTTTTACTAATAGTTAGTCCTTTTGTTAAGTGTTATTAACGAAAATGCGTTTTTTCTTTAATATTCCATTACTAGCATCAAACATTTACTAAACAAAAACGCCGTGGCTAGTTAAGTAGTCACGTTTACAGGAGAACCACAAACAAAGCACGAGTCAGCAGAAGATTACGAAGAACCGAGGAACTTCGTCAGCAAGCTGTAGTTTATATTTTCATGTTCTAAATTGTGAATATGCATTCTTTGCTCAACCATTGTACTTGTCAGTAGTAAAATAGATGTTTTTAAAAATAACTTTCGGCGTAAGAATTACTTAAGTAGCACAGTCGGTAAGATTATACGGTAGTGTATTTCGGGTAGTTTTCGCATCACTGAAGCTAGCTTGTCTACTTGGGTTTCAACTCTCAAGAAAGAAGTGAAAACTACGAGAAAGTAAGTGCCATTTCTTTTCGCCCCTGCTAACTCTCGATATAGGTACTTAGTTACGAATAGTTTAAGCAGTGTATTGGCTCACACAAAATAGAATAATTTTAGGAAATCTCCGCAGGTGGATTGCAGTCTACTGCAAGCATTAATTTTAAGGAAATAAATAAATTTTAAGAAATCTCCGCAGGAGAATTGCAGTCTATTGAAAACATAGGTTTTAAGTTGAAATAAAATAACTATTTAAAAATCTCTTTCATGCGATAATTGAGATAATTAAAGTAAGTAACAAATAAATTGTTCTATTTTTAATGTATGAGCTAGATGCTCTTACTGAAAGATTTAATACATATTTAAATTTTAAAGGCGAAAACAGTACCGCAGGTTCATCAAGTAAGATGCCTATTGAAAACCCAGGAAGTACAATGAACTGGAACCATTTTAAATCGGGAATAGATAATATAAAACCTTTTGATGGTGACAGTAATACATTAATAGCTATTCATGATACGATACGATGATATGATAGAGGGTTAATAAATGCGATGTGTAAAATAGATAAATAGTTATTTGGTACGTTAGGTGTTGACGACGGCAAAAATATAATCAAGCAATCAATATCTTACTAGACAATCAAAAGAACATTACCAAATAACTTAATTTGCAGATTTCGCTTTTACAGGGCCTGATCAATAGTTATAATAAAACGATAACTACACTTAACAAAAATCAGGAAAAACTTAAATTTTGGTTAAAAATGTTCCAAATGTCAGTACAACGCGCAATAATTAGCTTACAAGACAACCTTAGCTCTCAAGGCATTGTATTGCAAGGTAATTTAGGTTGCCAAAATCCAATAATATTTTTAGATAACTTAGATAAGTTGCAATTATGTTCGCTAAAGTAAAAACGCTACACAATAGCATGCTTTCGAGCACTGAATTAAAATCTACGTTGAATTATTTAACGGAAATTTACAAACAAGACGAAATCCCAAAATTTTAATATATATCTTTTATTATCAATTTTTGGGAACTCAAGTTAGTTTTTCAGACACACAAGCAAGTTTTGCTATTAATTTACCTATACTAAGACCCGAAACATTAATCTTCTATCATATATATCCAATAATCCAAAATCAAACCATATTCATTCCAAGATACCCTTATCTGGCACAAGAAGAATCAAGTATAAGAATACAATTTGCCACTGATACTTGCCCAATAATCGAGCAAATGTACTTCTGCATAGAAGAATTCCACCCTCAAGATAAATGTGCCAAAAATCTGTTAGATTGTCCAGAAATGAAGAATTGCCAAATTTCAAAAGTCCAATTCGAGGAACCAGTGCTTGAATAAATTTAGAGAGAATTGGTCCTTGTATTGCCAACAAAACCCGAACAACTCCTGGCAAAATGCAACAGAGATTTTGGATAGATACAGAGAGAAAACAGTTCGAGATTAAAAAAAATTATTTGCACCTTCGCATCTCAAACTTTAATGAGCTATCAGATGATACCATAATGGAAGTTATCTAGGATAGTACTAAATTGAAAGCACTGATACCATCTGTATCTGGTAACATGCGATAGCTCTTTATAATAACGTATATATTCAACCGTTTTCTTTCTGTACTTATCCAAACTGTTTAGAATTTTATGTAGAATCTAAAAATATAGAAATTTATAGGGTGTTTCATGTAAAATAAGAAAGTTGTTATCAGGTACGGATAGATCTGGCAACACTTTTAAACGATTCACTACAGACTACAGTCTACTTTAATCACGGCCAAAATATAAAGGAAATTATTTTTTAGATCTCCAGAAACGTCTAATAGCCCATCGAGTTTGAAAACGGTTACTATTTAAGAAAAATCCAAGATGACGTCATAACTATGGAACTGATAGCTGACAAAATTTTGGACGTCACATTTGACTTCGTCGTAAAATTTTATATAGCTTCATGTTTTTCGTTTTTCGAAAATAAAAATGGAAAAATTGTCAGTTGTATGAGACACTTAACATAATCTTGGACAATCGAAAACTTTAACCCCTGCTCGTTAAAAATCTAATGTTTTTACATTTAAATCTATCACCAACCGGAAGAATATTTCAGGAAAGATTTATTAATTTTTGAACCATAAAAATGCAAAATAAAAATATACATTGAACACTCGTTTTAGTGCGCTTGCCCTTGCAAAACTCAGCACTGGACACGTGCATTAAAACATCCCTTTTAAAACTTGAACTCTAACTTATTTAAATCCTTTGAATTTTTCTTTGTCCAAGTTGGACTCACGTGTCCTTGAAGAGTCTTCAGAGCTCTATAATACCACGTGAATCTATTGTGCCACCACATCTTGTTTTCACTACATTGCAAGATATTACCTTAATAAATTCTCATCCAAATTGACAGATCTCTCTTTAACAGTGGCACAGGTGATCTTCACAGAGCCACAGGAAAAATATGATAGTTTGCTTTTTCCTATTATTTTGTATAATATTAATTAATTATATAACATAATAAAAATAATGACATGGCAGAAATACATACTTGAACTCTTCAAGGATGATCAGCGTTCCGAAAAACCTAAACAAACAATCAATATGGAAGGGTTAGCTATATCATTTGACGAAGTTAAACATACTATTGAAATTACTAAATCCAATCAAGCTCCTAGTCCCGACTATATACCAGCAGAAGTGCTTAAAATTATGGATCAGCATTGTATAACCACTCTGACATTACTATTTAATAATATTTATGAGAGTGGTACGAGTCCAGATGACTGGCTTGTCTCTACATTTATAACCATACCGAAGAAATCCAACCTCAATATTTTGTCACACGTTTCAAATATCTTTATCAAGATAATTCATGTCCGCCTATATGAGAAATGCGAAGAACATATGGATGAGTCGCAGTTCAAATTTCGCAACAGCATCGATACTCGGGAGTAGATATAGTTTATATGTTCACTAGCCACCGCCGCGGTGGAGGTGCGCAGTAGGTGAAATCGCCCACGTAGGCTACGCCATTTTTTATCCTGTCTGTACTGTCTGCCCTGTCTGTCTGTCCTGTCTGTCCCGTCTGCCCTGCCCTGTCTGTCCTGTCTGTCTGTCATATATGCGTGTCTGTCCTATCTGTCTGTCTGTCCTGTCTGTCCTGTCTGTCCCGTCTGTCCCGTCTGTCCTGTCTGTTTGTCCTGTCTGTCTGTTCTGTCATGGCGTAGCCCACGTGGGCGATTTTTGCTACTGCGCACCTCCACCGCGGCGGTGGCTAGTGAACATAGATATTATATCTACTCTCGGGAGATATTGTTTGTCATACAAGTTCTTATACAGCGCTGTAGGGATATGAACCGCGACGTTTACATGTGTTTTATAGACTATAGTAAGGCTTTCAACCGCTGTCAATACGAAACAGTGGTAAAAATCCTACACGAAACAGCTCTAGATGGAAAAGACATAAAAATCATTGACGATTTATATTGGAATCAGAAAGCAACCATAAAGCTGGAACACAGCGAGTAGGGTGTCTTGGAGATCAAACGTGGCGTCCGGCCGAGAAATTGTTTTGTAAAGCAATGGACGACCCCACAGATGGCAACAACATCAGATATGCCGATGACACTCTTTCACTGACTGACAGTTCGGAAGGGCTACCTGAACTTGCCAACAACAGTCAACAGTACGGGCTAGAACAAAATATTAAGAAGACTAGGTATATGGTTATAAGTAAATCCCCTGAACAACACGGTGTGCTATACGGTAAAAAAGAAGCTATCGAGAGAGTGGGCAGTTTTACTTACCTTGGTTGTAATATCAAGTAATCGTGGGATCATTTCAGAGAAATAAAGTGTATTATAGAAAAGGCCGCGGCAATGTTTAGTTTACACAAATGAAATACTTTCTCAGCATGACCCTCAAGAAGATAATGGTATAGTGCTACATTTTTTCAATATGTCGATGCTTGGACGTTGTTTGTAGCAACAGAAAAAGAGATCGAGAGTTTTGAAATGTAGATTTATCGAAGAATTCTAAGATTGTCCTGAGTTGACCGGGTCACCAACGAAGAGGCTCTCAGAAGGATGCCAACTAGTTGTTATACGCACCATAAAACAACGTAAGCTAGAATACTTGGGCCATATCATGAGAAACTCTGTCAAATTCTACCCATTGCAACTGCTCCAGAAAGATAAAGTGGGAAATAGGTCCAGGTTGAAGGAGAATTTCCTGGCTCGCCAACTTACGAAAATGGTTTGGCGTGACGTCTATTGAACTATTCGGCGCTGCAGCCAATAAGCGCACCTAGCCATGATGTTAGTGAAGCCAAATTCTATTTTTTCATGGATACTCATATTTCGAGCATGCGCATTATTAGTTGGTAATGTCAGAATTATACGGCCAGCTGGGCCGTGGACAGAGTCGAACTAGGATCTAATCATAGGCATATAACTAAGTCTATGGATCTAATACACAAAATTCGCGAAAGCAGTCCACAAAAAGCACTGCAAACAAAGCCGACTCTCGAACAAACAATATGGTAGTTTTCGCTTTTCGGTTCCTTTACAATTAACATACTATTCCTCTCGCCACGCAGAAAATCAATAATCGAGATCTCATCTGAATACAAACACAGTACAAGCCTGTTGCGTGCCTCGTTTTACGGTTAATTCTCGCCAACACTATTTCTATTTCTATCTCTTTCTGCTTACAGGCGGTATCTTATTGAAAAGAGACATCCATATATGCCGAACTGATGTTTTCTTTATAAAGGCAGCGTTCACTCATTGAGCGCAGGCGCAAGATAAAAACTCCCAGGTCTCCTATTGGTTGAAGCGCTTGGCTTCAAAACACGTGGAAAGTTGTTTAACTGATTCGGGTACGGTATAAACTGTAGTATAGTGAACCATAATAAATTCTGACGATTATAAGACTCGCCGCAAGCGGCTCGTATTATAGTCATCGTCGTCTATTACGGCGTACTTCATACGCTCGTTAAATAATATACTATTAATGACTGACTATATGCTGCACGTTGGCCTCATGTCAGCAAGCCAAATAAGTTCAAGGGACTACCAGGCCGCCTATTTTATGATACGATCTTTTAATGCGCTCAACGAGGCCGCGTGAACAAATTTAATCGATCTATCATATAATCCACGTTTGTTTTATGCTGTCTAGTGGTCTCAGGACTTATGAAGCCACATTAGTGTCATATGACACAATACGTGTTAAAACAAATAAGGCAAAATTTATTTTTATGAAGACTTGACTAGTGCAATAATACCATGAAGTCAAATATTATTAACTATTTTAATAAGCACATTTACTGAATATAAATTATTTATTCTGAAACTGTTGGACCATAGAGGGCTGGGTTTTAAAATATGTTCGTAACAAATTGCAATTTGCGACAGCTCTGACAGGAAATGGATGGTTTGACTTATCTCTTGGTCGATAACTGAGGAAGTCTCTGGATGAAAGATTTATTTGCTTTTAGTTCAAGGTTTAATGAAAGTGTATAACAAACTGGCGATGTTTCTTACTATGGAAAATGTCGTGGTTGGAATTAATTGCTACTGTTCATTTTAAAATTCTATGTCAAATTGCTCGATGGTTTTTATTCATTGTAGCTGTTATTTCATCTTACAGAAATGAGTCCACATCAATGGTGGTTTTAAGTCAAATAGAATTTAGGTCAATTACGTGGCATATTCCCTATATAGTATAGT
The DNA here is from genome assembly GCA_016904865.1 of Pissodes strobi. Lineage (NCBI taxonomy): Eukaryota > Metazoa > Arthropoda > Insecta > Coleoptera > Curculionidae > Pissodes > Pissodes strobi. Next base: position 127,065 of record MU182078.1, read on the forward strand.
GGACCCGGTAATGTTAGGCGTTCAATTAAAGGGAAAAATATAGGTAATTTCTCTATGATGAGTAAAATTCCTAAATGTGTGCAATATGTATAAAAATTAGTAAAAACGGTAATTAAAATGATATTAATATTATTATACGATTGGCGATAATGTATTACTCTATTTGCTCCAGCAAACAAACCAACGATGGCTCGTTGACATATATTTTTGTTTTGTGTGTGTTAATTGTTTTTCAATGTCACAGTAATTTTTCCTGCCAAATAATGAATGTCAAATGAATATGTTATTTTCCAAAAAACACCCTGCTTTTATTTCGTTCTCCCACAAATATGTTTTTCAAAATAGAGCCGAAGCTTATTCTCAATGGTAATATCGTTTTCGAAAAAAAGAAAGGTATAATATATTAAACTGCTTATAAATATAAGTAATTTCCAACTAGAAATTCAGTTGATTAGATTGGGCTATTTAGATTAAATAATTTGTATTTAGAAATTCAGTAGATGTGATTAAGACAGCTCAGCCCCATCTCCAGGCTTTAGGCCGCACGAGGCGAGCAGGATTTGGCCGCCCCTTACAACAGACCAAATAAACTTAATTTTTTTCCATTTTTTTTTAAGTTGTTTTTGTTTGATGATGTGGGCTGATTTTTAATTGAATTGTAAATTTATTTATTCTGTCTTTGAATATTTTATTTATTAGATTTTCTGGATAATTATTAATTTTTAAAGCATTTTTCGCTTTTTTAATGGCTCGTTCTCAGTATTCCGGGTCCGAAAGTTGTATAGCCCTGTCTGCTAATCCAAGAACAACTGATTTTTTTTGGGAAATGGGATGACTGGAAAGAAAATTTAAATACCTGGAAGACCACGTTTTTTTCGTATACCACTCGGTTTTTATTTTTCCATTTTGGTGATGCAGTGTTGCATCCAAAAAGTGATTTCGATTTGATTTTTAGGTACTGCGGTGATGTAGTCATCAACATATCTGTAAAAGAAGGGAACTTCGAAATCTATTTTTTTTATGACGGTTTCTTCCAGGTCCTCCATGACAATTTGAGCAACTACACTTGATATTGATGATTTCATAGCACACCCTTCTATTTGCTTATAAATTTGATCTTCGTATAAAAAATAAGTTGAGTTTAGTGTAAGTTCGACAGCATTTATAAACTCATTTTGTGGAATATCAGTAAATTTTTTAATTTCTTCCCATTTTTTTTTATTTTTTAATGATTTTTGTGGCCAGAGAGATAGGCACGTTCGTATAGAGGGATATGACATCCAGCGAAATCAATATATATTCTGTAGATATGTTTAAGTTTTTAATTTTTTCTTTGAAATCTCTTGAATCTTTTATAAAATATTTATTATTTTTTTTTTTTGAACAATATTGCTAAGGATTTTTTTTAAGAATGTTGACAACGGAGTGAATGGTGATTGGATACATGATACTATTGGTCTTAGTGGAATATTTTCTTTATGTAGTTTTGGAAGCCCGTAAATTTTTGGTGGTATTGCATTTCTAATTTTCAGATTTTTTTGCTATATTTGGAGAGATATACAACTTTTTTTCCCAAGTGTCTATTAATTCGTTGTTCTTTTTTTTGCCACCCAAGCCGACTCATCGTTATCATGCTTATGCAATCATTCTCGTAGTGGGATCTTATTAGTCCGAGAGCCGTTGCTTACAACACGAAAACCAGTAAAAAAATAGGATAGGTAATGTAAAAAATAAAAATACCTTCAAAATATAATAAAATATTTAAGTCTTCTTCAGCGTTCCTTTCTACCATCCGTGTTTTTCGTTGGCGGGTTGGGCTAGGTGGGCATTGACACGCAGCTTAGGATGGCCGTTTTAGTAAAATAATATGAACTAATTAAGTACCTATTCTTTTGTGACCATTGGGCAAATTATGTCAGACCAAGTTCTGGGTGATTGTTTCAGATATTAACAAGAACGCCTTGTTTATGTGTGACATTTAGCATGTAGCATGTAGGGACTGGCTAGTTTAAAATTTCGAACGAAACGTCCTGTGGAGTTTTCGCGTAGTCTTTTTTCTGTCCTCTCCATCGATGGAAATTGAACAAAGGACACTGGCATTCTTAAAAAGTCTAGCCATCTAGCATTGTGTTATATCGTGGTAGAACAGCTTCTAGCATACTTTTACCCGATACATTTTTCAGTCTCAGACAATACCTTGTTATATTATACTTTTAATGCAATATTTGTTTGGTGCCTGAACTCACTCCGTAAGTAGGATTTTTCACTGCCTTCATTACAGTTTAGTTGCTTTTTGATTTTTTATTCGTCGCCATTTTGAGACTCCAGGTGGATAGATAGATGCTACTCTTTTTTAATTTTCCATGCAAAGGTTCTGTCTGTGTTGTCCACCTTTTGAGGCAGCCTAGCTGCTTAAAAAACATTTAACAAGTAAAATAATGATTTTTCTTTTATATTTTATTCTTTCTTTGCATGTAAATATTCCTTGCTTGGGGTTTTAAGCAAAATCCTTCAATATGTTGTTGTTTTCCAGGTTTTTTTTTTGTACGCGAAGAGTCCTTCTTTGACCTAAGAAGTCTTTCATTCATGTTTTTCCGTCGGGTAGGAGTAGAAGAGTTCTTCTAGTCGGAGTCCATTGTATCCTATCGGGTATGTTTCCTTATGAGACCTGCATGGAGATCCGCCAATGAGGCCTTGTTGATTAGCCCAGCAGACTGAACGGGAAGTGAGATAACAAAATCTATTATTAAAAATTACATTTTTCTTGCTGGTAAATTTATGCCGATATATGAACGACATCTGAACCTTTTTCTCGTCTTTATGATTCTTTATTAAGTAAGTAATTTTAGTGTTTCAGACTTGCTTTATATTTGCCCTGCTTAATTTAATACTTTAAGGCTGATCTAATTTCACTTAAACTTAAGGCATTTCTAACTTTCTTTTAGTAGTCAAAATAGGCTAGTTTAATAACGTTTAGAGTATACTTACTTAACTTCACGAGTGTTTCCTTTTGTTAGCACATCATAATCACGGTTAATATTACGTCTCAGTGGACTCAAGAAGCGTGAACCAAATATGATCATGTTTTGGTAATTTAGTAACTGAACCGTTAATTTTCATCCGCTTTACTTGTTTTATAACAGATGCGTATTGGTAACTATATATTGTTTATTTTCCTTGTATTATAACAGATAATTATCAATTTGACTTGCTACATAAAAGACAAATTATTTTGTTTACCGCATTTGGCTAACGTTTTGGTTTCAAGTAATTAGCTTCTCTATTAATTGGTGTAATAGATACGGTATCTGGCGTATCAATTTGTTAAAAAAATTTTGTTAACTTTAATTGGGTATTTACGTAAACCTATTCTTTTTATACCTTTACTTTTTAATGATGAATTATTTTTGAAGTGAAACACTTCTTTAGCGAGGGTAAAGTCAGAAAAAATTAAACGCTTATCAAATGAAAAATATAAAATATCGAAGTTGAAACGGTTAGCAAAGTAAAACGCCCCTTTAATTAAGCATGTTCCAGTATAGCTAGAGAATTGAAATTTTCGGAACATATAGTCGGGGTGAAATGAGTATCCTGGACGAAAACTGGACCAAGTACCCCCCTCCCGTGCGGCCATATGAGGGGGGGAGATGAAAAAACTTGAATCCTTAATTAATTTCGTGAGAACGGGAAGAGCTACGGGGTATGGAATTTTTAGGGTATGTGCGCCTCATGGAGTCTACCTTCGACCATATTGGGGGCCGGGGCTCTAGTTTAAGGGGGAATTTGAGGAAAAAAGCGTTTTTTTTTGCCGATATCCCTGCAACGGAGTCGAAAATCTGACAAGCGATGACCCCGTTTCAAGTAGACATCACTGGGGGAGGAAATTATACCCCCACCTCCCTGGACACCGAAAATTTTTCGAAAAAATGGAAAAAATTTAAAAAATTGTTTAGAAAGTTAATAAAAGTATTATAAAACCAATTAAAAAAAATATACAATAAAAAAATGTTAAGGAAACGCGGTTTCCGGCGAAAAAAAGGCGAAGGCGTTCAGCTACGAGGTCAGTGCTGGCAAAAATGGGAAGAAAAAAATGCATTACGAAAAGAAAAAAATTAAAAAGTGGGAAAAAAATTTGTTCGGAAAGTTAATAAAAGTATTATCAAGCGAAATAAGAAAAGAAAATTGATAAAAAAACAAAAGGTTGTTCGGAAAGTTAGTGAAAGTATTGTCAAAGAGGATTTTGGGCGCTTCCCTGGTGCGTACTACTGAGTGGGAT
>MU182078.1:154181-203533 GCA_016904865.1 Pissodes strobi
GAGTTATCAAATTCCCAGCTGAGCTACGCAACCTGATAGGGCACAGAGAACCATCCCAAGCCACTATTTTCTGTGACACGTGGTGGAGGCGCCAATATTCTCTGTGACAATATTAATAATGGCTAGTTCTCATAACTTTTAAGTTGATATTCTACTATTTCATTTGCACACCATAATATATATATTTTTTAAATACTAATTAAAAAGCATGTCTTTATCTAATAATTTTGGCTTTAATAAATATTTATTTCTAACTTACCCTGAAAGATTTCTTTCTGTTAATTTTATTGGTATTTTCACCTACTCAGACGTCTTTGCAAACTATTCAGCTAGTTATACCATATCTAAAAAAGTTTAAATGTATAAGCACAACTAGACATTTTCTTAATTATAATCCATACGGATTACAAATATCCCAAACTAACCGAAACTTGTTTCACAAAGTGTCACAGCAATATGTACAGGGTTATTCATTTTAAAGTAAAAATGGTCATTTGATGTATTTTTTTCCGTAGAATTCAAAAATCTCACCAAAAAAACATTTGAATTAAAAACAAAAGACTTACAGCGTCGTTGTCATGTTTTTCAAATGGAATACCCTATATATTTTTATACCAATAGATAGAGCTCTTTACAATGAATTCACTGATATAGGGGTTGCTGGGTTTATTTCCAGCGGATTTCTTACATTTAATTAAAAACAGGCCCGTAAGAACATCATTTTTAAAGGATAGTTTTATCTGAAAAAGCTAGATAGGTATCATAGGTGTTTATTTGTCAAAGCCAAACATCAAAAAACAACATCTTAAAACCTTAATTATTAATTATTAACATAAAATCCAAAGTAAAACGTAATAGTAACAACACATACTAACTATTTGACAACGATAAAAATAATGTTAATAATTTAAATGTTCTATATGGCCTCCATTATTTTCGAAACATAATCGGTATCCCCTCCTTAACCTTAATATTATTTGGGGTTCTTGCTTAAGACGATCGATTTCATTTACAATTTTTCCTCTAATTTCTTCCGTGTTTGCATTCCTGTTTTCGTAACCAGCATTATTCAAGTGACCCCATAGAAAGGTGTCAAAAATTGTAATATCGGGGCTATTAGGTGGCCATCTAATAGTTCCATAACGTCCGATCCACTCATTGTAACGTTGGTTAAGAAATTGCAAAACTTGGCGAGCAGCATGAGGCGGCGCACTATCTTGTTGCCAAATTATATTGCGATAAGTTTCGAGTGGCAATTCTTCTAAAATGTTCTCAATATCGTTTTCAAGAAGATTGAGATATCTTCCACCAGTTAAGGATCCTTCGTAGAATATTGGCCCGACAATTCTGTTGTTAAATATACCACACCAGACATTAAGAAGACCTTCCTTGGTATTTAATAGCTTGAAATTTCCTGGGATTTTCTGCTGCCCAATAATGCGTATTGTGTCGGTTAAACATGCCCGATGTAGTAAATGTGGCTTCATCCGTCCAAAGAATTCTTTGAAATAGTGCAGGATCATTATCTTGTTCTCGGATTAAAATTTGAGAAACAAATTGGAAGCGCAGTTGCTTTTTTTCAAGTGTTAAATGCTGCACTGGAAGGATGCGATATGGGGCATACTTAAAATATTTCAATGTTCTCTGAATAGTCGTAAAGGTTACTCTTCTTCTTGCAGGACCATACCGTAAGTCTCGGACTGCATCAGAAATCGAATTCATGGGATTCCGGGTAAAATAATTTAGAATAGCTCGATCCCGGTTCCTTTTCCTTATTTTAGTCCTTTTTCTAATATGTAACGATTTTCTTTCTTCAAATAAGGTTTTAAGATTTAAAATTGTTTTCACCGATATATTTCGGTGGAAATTTGCAATGTATCTTCGTCGAGTTTCGCTTGCATTTGCTCCACTTTTGTAAAATAAAGTTATAATTTGAAGCCGCTCCTCTGATGAAAACCTCATTATAAAACATTGCAAATATAATACATGCAAAAGTAAAATGTTTGATTTTGACAAATAAACACCTATGATACCTATCTAGCTTTTTCAGGTAAAACTACCCTTTAAAAATGATGTTCTTACGGGACTGTTTTTAATTAATTGTAAGAAAACCGCTGGAAATAAACCCAGCAACCCCTATATCAGTGAATTCCTTGTAAAGAGCTCTATCCATTGGTATAAAAATATATAGGGTATTCTATCTAAAAAACATGACAACCACGCGGTAAGTCTTTTGTTTTTAATTCAAATGTTTTTTTGGTGAGACTTTTGAATTCTACGAAAAAAAATACCTCAAATGGCTATTTTCGTTTTTAAAAAAATACAGGGAAGTTAAAAAAAAATACTATTTTTACTTTAAAATGAATAACCCTGTACACTGTACAGCAATTCAAAAAATATTAATTTAAGCCTGTATGTGAAAAACTAAGTCGATCAATAAAATTATCTATTAGGACTTATGGTCTCAAAATGAATTCGTTTAGAGAGCATGAGCATCGTATCTAAAATCCATGCCTAAAGTCCAGTTTAACGACTATAATTTGGTGTGCATTGTTCTCGAAATGTGCTTCAATTGCAGTCTAATTCGCAAACAGAAGCACAGAGTAAAATCATCTTGCCCAGTCTGAAAACATTAAAGATACGTTGATTGCGGGATTTAATTACTGCTTAGAGGATAAAGTGATTATACATTTAGGGCTTTCCAAAATCGTTGATCGTGCATAAATAAAACGAGCAGTGTACGATTCAAAAAATTTAATAGTATAACAAAAGCTATTTGGAAATGGTGTGAAGGCAATAATATCTATATTTATGCTTCATACGTTAAATCAAAAGACAACAAGGAAGCTGATCTAGAGTCTAGGCGAAATTCTATGGAAACAGAGTATGAACTATCACAGAAAGCATTTAAAAAAATCATCAATACATACGGGAATCCACAAATAGATCTGTTTGCCACACACATTAATACAAAGAGCAAAAATAAATCTCTTGGTACCCGCGTCGCGTTTTTGTATAATATACATGAATACAGTGTTAACTCCGTTTTTATTAAATATTTTTGGTTGGAATAAATCATACACGGCCTGAGTGTACCTAGGAATAATATACGCGGTTACAGTGCAGATTGCGACGCCATATGTCTGCATGTCTCTACGTTCTAGCAAAACTTTCTACAACGCCTCGGTGGTGTAATAGGCACAGTGCTTGTCTGTCATTCTTGCGCTGCGGGTTCGATTCCCGTCGGTCGCGACAGTTGTTTTGTTCTTTATTAATTTACCTTTTTTTCTTAATTTTGGGTTAGCGGTGGGTTAGTTTGGGTTAGCACTTGGAGGGCCATTCAAAGCCATAATAATACCTAGCAATGTGAAAGTCAAAGTGGATTCCGTGGTGCTAGCCACCAGTAACAAATTAAAAAAGTTACATTATCGAAAAAATTTTGTGTGTCATCATAACAATTTTAATAAACTTGAAAAAACCCAAAGAAAGAGATGTAACTGTGTAAGGAATAAAAGGAAAAAATGTACGGCTGAAATAATCTTCGAAATGTATACACGTTAGTAGTGCACTGTAGTCACGTATATTATATCTATAAATACTGGGTCGCTGTATGATTAACAGCAGCCAATCAAAAATACTCGCAGGCGGGGCTGCACTGTAAACGTTATTATACAAAAACGCTCCCGGGTCCGTACTCTGACTCCATAGACGCAAAAGGTAAATAGTGTGTTGTATTAGCAGGTACAATCGATCGTACCCTCCACTGTCTGCAATTGCAGTTGCAGGTAGTGAACATACCTATTTTTCTGTTCAAAAACAGAAATTACAGCATTCACAGATTCTGTAAATATGTTAATAGTTCGTTGCATTGGCAGATGCAATCGATGCCATAAGTAGCAAAACCAAAGGAAATTTAATACTCGCTCACAAAAAGCCCGATCACCCAGCCAGCAGTCAAACCATTAGCAGATGGGTCAAGTCAATACTAAAAGCCAGCAGTATAAACACGGAAATCTTTGGAACACACAGCACGCGACACGTGGCAACTTCAGCAGCTCAAAGAATGGGAGTTACATTACAAACCATTCAGAATACAAGTGGCTGGACAGAAAAATCAAAAGTATTCTCAAAATTCTATAATAAACCTATCGCGGGAAATCCCACTGAATTTGTATCTTGGTTATTGAACCATAATTTCTAAGGAATCATACAAATATTAAGTTTATTATAACTTACTTACCAACCTAGTATCATATTACATAAGAATGTACGTATAGTATTAAAAATAAGTTAACAAATAGGTTAATATCAGTTAAGCATTAAACATGATATATGTGTATTATTAAATCTAATGGTTATAAATTTGGATTTTAGTTTATAAAAAAGGGCCTTGCAAATCTAGGACTACAGGAAAATCGCAATTTTCAGTTAATGTAGATTACATCGCAAATACTTTAAACAGTTACAAAGTGTAATGAGGTACGGTGGAGATGCGAAGGATAATTACGAGATCAATCGACTTACCTGTAAGGAAGATCGATCGGAATTATCCGAGCATCTCCGCCGTCTCTCATTACAAACTCACTCAGTCTTTACCTTCTCCCTATCACCCCAAATGCAATGTAATAAAAAATCTCAGTAACCAAAATTATTGTAATGACGCAACAGGGCGACGAGCTCGAGCGGCCGGCCTGGGACTGCTGAATCATCATGTTTTTTGATAACTTCTTTAAAACTTGTACCGGTTGGGAAAAAGTTGTATACTACAAAGTGTAATGAGGGACGGGCGCGGAGATGTTGGGATAATTCCGATCGATCTTCCTTACAGGTAAGTCGATTGATCTTGTAATTATACAATATACATATATCATTATAAACAATCGGTGAAAAAATTATATGTTCAAATCGGCAGCAAAGTAGATTGACTGCCTTAGCTGAATTCCTAGCCTCGCTACGCTCGGCTATAATAATAATCTACTGCTGCCTAGTGAAACAAATAACTATTACAAGGCCCCGCTTTTTTAGAGCAGTCAATACATTGAAAAATATCTTCAAAATATACAACTTTGTATATCCTAAAACTTTTATATTTAACTTTTTTTATTATTTCCAACAATAGATAAATTGGATTTCCTCGCCCTAATGAGCCACCCTCTTTAGAAATACTTATTTGTACCTTAGCTAATATTCAAAAAAGTATCAAAAAAATCGTGAGTGGTACAAACAAGAACACGACGAAATAGGAGAAGTAGTAAACTATTCTGTATAATAATCAAAATTATTAAAAAAACATAGAAAGTTCGACATTTATCAACCGTACCTGCTAAAAGCGTACATGCATTTGATGTTAGTCCTTTAGATTATTTTAGTTTATTTTTCCACTTTACAACGCAAGGTTCTATAATTTGAACAATTAAATAAAGCTGTTACAAAAAGGCCTGAAATAACCCCACAACTTATTTAAAAGCCTGCCAACGTTCACTTAGCATAAACCAACAACGTCGGATATGCCTCTCCCCTGTAACCTATGGTCTTATTTGGTGAAGAGCGGTCCATAAATATTATGTTATTTATTTGAAAGTCAATTGATAGTAAACTGATAGTACCCTGTAAGATCATTTAATTCCATGCTGTCTCAACAAAGATCGTATTTTTTCTTGGGATTAAGGGAATATCGAATAGGCGGCGGCTTAACGCTATCTCGTCTTGCCTATTTTAACACACCGAGTTGACGCCGGCAACTTTGTGCTGAATGGGTCGGCCTGGCGGCAGCCAAATAGTTGCCTCCCGACATGGGAAATCCAGGCTTCTCCCCAATTGTCTAATAAATAACGGCAGTCAGATCTTAATCAATCGGCATTTGCTTGTTCTAATTTGAAAGAGGCGTTGTATCACATTACACGAGCTGGTAAATTTTCCTTTTTCCGTTTAAAATCACAGATAATCGAATACATTTTAGTAAACGTACAGATTAAGTTACATGGTGGAATAAGCTGATGTTTCAGTTTTTCAGAAAGCCGTTACTTTAAGAGGGTAATAATTTAAAATGTTTTTAAATAAGTAAATAGAGGATTTATGTTGTATTGCATAGATTTTGCTATGGCTCCCGTTTTTTGTTTAATTTTCATAGAAGCGCCAATGGATATTTATTTGATGTGAAATCTTTTTGGTGCGTCCATGATAGTTTTTCTGGGTAGTGAATAAGACTGAACCATCACGCTCGGCTACGTAATGGTCACTCGGGTAGAGTCGACTTCAGTCAGGCGTGCGCGCGCGCGCGAGAGAGAGAGAGAGAGATTCCAGAAGATCGGTGTTAAAATGAAACATGAAGACATTCAGGAGAAATATTCCATCTTTTCCATATTTCGGCAATTTAAATGTATGTCTCGCAAATTGAAGCAGTTATGATCTCTACAATTTTGACGTGCTATTTACGGTAAATAATAAAATACTTTTAATCCTCTGATGTTATTGAAAATTATTTGAAGCTGGAGAAATGGCTCCCAGTAGGAAAATTTGGACATTTTCTGGTGGTTAGGAGCAAGTTCGTTCAATTTTGTGGCAGATTTTGAGGTAAAATTTCACTTTAATCATATCGATGCATATAACCTTTGTTGTAAGTAATATCAAAATATTTACCTTAAAGTGTAATAATTGTTGAGCTTATTTCTGCATTCTCAAATTCAGTAGATACTGCACACCGTATTGAGTAATATTTGTTAATATTTATATGCATATAAACTAGAACTAATAGGATTTACCGGCGGCGGCGCGGGCTTTTTTAATGTTCTTTTAACAAACTCTTAACTATTGACCATGGGTCAACTTGAGCCATGCCAAAATACATACGCAAATACCAAACGGACTGGAACGGGTTACCGCCCGCACATCCAGGTAGCTGTAAAATAGTACGCCTTCTAGCCCCTAGTGTATATCTCGTGGTTTTTGCTGCGTAATTTCCTTGAAAAATCGCATGTGTTAGGCGTTTTTGACCCATGGTCAATATATCCGGAGACACAAATTTTGAGGGAAACCTTTCATAATGGGCCGAGATAGATGAGGAAGAAATTATTGATATTGAGGATACGGCTTTAGCTCTAGATTTTGCAAACTTTACCGGCCACGACCAGTGAACAATCAGTTGAAGAAAACGAAGTCAATATTCAGCAAAAAAGTGAATCTCAAGATTTGAATAATTATGAAAGTTCTAACGAAAATAAACTTGCCGTTAATGGAAGAAACCAAGTAAAATGGTGTAAGAACGCATCTATCAAACACGTGAGCACAAGGACTGAATACATGATCATTCAGTTATCTGGTTTGAAAGGTCCAGCCAGGCTTCTTAGTGATGAACCAATTCCAATTAAAATATTGAGATTTTCATTAATTAACGAGATATTTGAAGAAATATTTAGTTATTCATACAGACGAAAGAATGGAAATAAGCAAGCAATGCTTAAAAATATCGCACTGATAGAGTAGGATTCCACCCATTTTGGGCTTACTGCTCTTTACATCTATATTTATAAATTAGGTGATGAACTAACACTTATCCTCATTGTTTGTCACAAACGGAACGGGCAGAAGTTTGTTTAATGTGTCCTTGAACTGGTATTTGATGATAGCATTTTTCGGTGGGAGCAAAAAAAGTTGATCCGTTATCCAGAATTTAAATGGCATTGTAAAAAATGCCACGAACATTTATGTATTAGTGAAGTGCTTGTGGAATTTCGTGGAAACTGCACTTCAGCAAGCCCAGTAAATATGGGCCGATGGTGGAATGTCTTACTGATGCTAAAATGGCTATATGTACAATGTCTACGTCTGCTGCGTAAAAGGCAGGGATAGTTTTATAGTATTACAAAATCAGTGATTCGACTAATGAAAGCTTTGGAATAGTCTAACAAAGATATAACTAGTAATTCATGATTTTCTTCCAATGAATGAGGCCAAGAATTGTGAAGGCACGATCTTACATAATGTTGGCACTCTTCTCAAAAATTAAAAAGAAATACCTATCCGGTTTTTACCATCAGCAGTTCGCGCTGTTGAATTTATATGATATGGTTTTACTAAAGATAAAACAATTATGTCCTGCTGTCCAAACCAAATAAGGTTGTAGAATTAATATCTTCATTGCGTTATGGAGAAGAACAAGATTTGAAGTCTGAAAAGCCAAAACAATTTATAATAACACTAAAGGAAGAGTTGATTCTTCCGACCAAACACATTCTATATATTCATATAGTAGGAAATCCGAGAGGAAATCACAATGCTGGACCATGGCATTATTTTAAGCAATTTTAAAGATATCATTACTAAATAGCCATATTATTTATCAAAGCTGCAAAGATGCTAAGAAAATCAATAGACTTCAATTTATTGATAAGTTAGCGTGTCAACTTGTGAAGCCGCAGACCCGACGCAAGTAACGATGCAGTGAAAAATAACGTACCTTTGCTGATATATGTGTATATTAGACGCAAAACTCGGTTGTTGCAAATATTGAAAAAGTTGAGGTTTTATGATATATAAAGATAACTTGGTAACCAAGATTTATAAGTAGGTATTTGCAATATACAAGATCTAAAAATTTAAGGCACATTCAAAACTGTATGTTTGTTAGATCCTGTTAGATACAAAATTCTGTATTTGCTCAATCACGTTGCTAGTGTCGCGTTACGCGAACAATCGTGCATTATCATCCATTGCAATGGCCAGTATATACTGAATTCTGAAAAGCAAACATTTACTGCTTCGAAAAGAACGAAGATGTAGATAGCGCATTTTTCAATCTTGTTGCTCGGAAGCTTTTGATCTGTTTTTCTTTTAGGCATAAATCCAAGCGTTTGCCAAGATACCCAAATTGTGGTCATTCCAGAGGTATGTTCTCGTGTAAATAATTATTAGACAATTTCATAGGCGCTGTACTCTACAACCCAGAAAATTAAACAAGATATTTTTATTTTGAAGTTCTGCTAACTAAACCTCGTATATCTCAAAGAAATTCTCACCGGATGTCTATTAACTTCAAGATTCCTACGTAGAAGGTGATTTAAAACGAGTATGTAAACCAGCTTTCCTCAATATAACTCAACAAAGAGCACAAACATTTAAAGTTAAGGCATTTTATAGCTCACTTAAATCCGAATCAGAAGTTGTTCAGATATTCTCATTTAACTGTTTGGCTTTACCAAAGTTGCCGGATTAATCGGCTTAATCTTCCCAATAGATTAACTTTTACAATTTCACCATTGTTAAAGAGAATTTAACGTCGAAAATAATTCCTGAAACAGTTCGTTCCTTTGTATGGTTGGAGTCAGAATATCACAAAAATTCCAATGCTATTACTTCAGATATTGTTACGATATCTTAGTGTCCCACATATTTCAGGAAGGCATTGACAAAATTCATTTATTCGCAGACGGGCCCAGATTAAATCGGTGGAAATTAGTTTTTTAATTGTCGGCTACTCATTTATACCTGCTGACAGGATATTTGGTTTGACAGAAAGAGACGTACAAAAACGAAGCATTATAGTTGATCATAGCGAGAATGAAAATTTCTTACTGGAATCTTACTGGAATATTTGGGGTTGGAAAGCAGCGGCACCGAACGTTACATCCAAATATTGAAATGAAAATTAGTTGATAAAATACATTTTAGTAGATGTAGAGTGCCAAAAAGGCAAAATATTGGTCTTTCTCGGGCAATAGAACGGAGGAAAACTATACTGAGTTCAATCTGGGGTGAAAAATTTCTCATTGCCTTGCTGTTTACTGCATGCAAAATACCATGTATCCAATTTCTTTGAAATTTTCTATTATGGTCTTGATAAAAATATACAAGATTTCTGAATCAAGTTTAGCTACAGGAGAAATATGAATTACTTCTTGAACAAGGGCTTGTTATCATAAATGCAACTGCAGATGATGCTAGAGTATTACTATTATTTACTAAAGTTTCTACAGTGTTCCTTGCCTTATAATCCAATATCGCTTTCATCAAAAAGTAATATAACATTTTTATCTTCATCAATTAAATATTGAACAATGTTACGGGCATAGGTCCCAAAAAATGTCTTTCATTAATATAGGGATCTTTCAAGAATCTGTTACAAATAGATTGTACTATGTTGATTACGGAAATATTTACAGGAACGAGGGTTTATAGCAAACACTGTATTACAGCTTTTTTGGGGAATAACTACACTAAGTATCACTTACCCCAAACTAGCCGAACCCGATAAAAACTCACAATCATACACTAACCAAAACTTATAAAACTGTGCTGTAACAAGTGGATATTGGTTGTAGACAAACTAGCCGCGTGACAGACATTAAAAGCAACCGGTATTTGAGTTCGAAATATATAAATTTACGTATTTAAAAATACGCCTAACTGTATACAAATGTTCAAAGAAATATTAGGTAAAAGTTTCACGCACTTAAAAGCACTTACATAGTTCCGATTTCAGAAAAATGCAAGAAAGTAACACTAATGACAGTAGACATTATCGTCAAATTCTCACACTAAAGGTTTGCAGTGTTGCCAGATTTTATAAAATCGTGTCGCCACCCTTCTTGCTTATTTGTTGCCCAAAATCGCATTTTTCGCAAAAGTAGAAATTGGATAACGCTTTTTAGAATTTTGAGTAAGTTTTGCTTATCATTTTCCTATAAGTTTTAGTAGCCCAAAATCCCACAACCACATCAAACATATTTTTATACATAATTACCATATCCTCTGTCTTAACTATAAAAATATATTTATACCAAAATAGCAGTACATTTTTTGAAGTTATATATTTAAAAACGTATACTGTTACGAAATTGCAGAATTGCCTCGTCCTGCAGGATTTGGATCGGTAGAGTTAGTTTCATAACTACTTGGGATGTAAACCTACTTAACATGGGCTCGCTAGCTTGTGAGCTAGAGGGGGGGGGGGGGCAATCCGAATTTTTTCACACTAAGGTTGAAATGAAAATGTTTAATGTTTTAGGTTAATATAATAGATATCTAGTGCTTAGGGTGGGGTAACTGCCCCACTGCCCCCCCTCCCGACGCCCATGTATTTAACGCATATTAAGTTGGACTTAAATTTTTACCGCATTTGTTGAATGACATTTGATCAACATAATTGCATTTAAAAGATTAAGAAAAAAAAAGAAGAGGAGTTGGGAGCCTTAACTGAACCTATTCTCGAAGAAGATGTGCTTCAGTGGTGGAAAAATAAGGAATTACCTAATTGTCAATTTATCCAAGACTAGCACGCCTTGCAAAAAATACTTCTCTATTGTAGCAATATCCGTACCTGAAGAGAGGATATTTTCCAAAGCAGAGCTCGTAGTCTTAAGGTGCGTATAAATATAGCGAGAGCCGAGCCTATTCTTGGAAATTCGTGGCTCCCGGCAACTTTTTTGGAGCAGCTAGCTTGACGTGAGCCTACCGCGAGTATCCTGTATCCATTAGGAGAGACGCGCATGCCACAAGCCATCGACGAACTTTTGGACTTGCTTTTCAGCTCACTTCAGAATTATCGTGGTTGCGTGAAGAAGTGCGACAGAATAATCGTGGTTGCGTAATTAAGAGAAGAAAATAGTATAGAAAGAATATACCTGCCATGTTTGAAGACGAAGACAATAAGCAAATAAGGTCTTTTATGTATGTTGCTTGAGCTGCGATTTTTAAAAGTAAGAATTTATATTTTTAATTCCTCAGTTTGTGTCTAACAGCGGTTATATCGCGTAATATCCAAGATACAGAATATCGGCTTTTAATTGAGCGAGATAATTCGATTAATAATTGTTTTTTATTCTCTTTTATTTATCTTTTATGCCTCAAGTAACCGAGTAAAATTTCTGACTATTAACCGTAGACAGTTCTAGTCGTAATATTTAGGCATAGCCGCCTAGAATATTAAAAAAAAACAATCGTTATGAGATTGTTCTGTTTTTCTTTTTTTTGCCTTAAGTAATAAAACAACTTTCTATTTATTGAACTTGCCTGTGTTTCTATTTACTAAACTTGCCTATGTTTCTATTTATTAAACTTGCCTGTGTTTCTATTTACTAAATTTACCTGTGATTCTATTTCCTGAATTCGCCTGTGTTATTCAATTATTGCTGGTTTGCTTGGATCACGACGAAGGCAGAACGATTAAAAGAAGATGCATGCTCTAATTTAATTCATTTGTACTTCATGTTTGAAATGTTTCGGCTTCATTGACCTGCTATAGATACTACAGTTTAATATTGGCTTTGTTGTTAATCATTAGTTTTCTTTTGCGTCTCACTTTTTAATTTTTAATACTGGCCTACTTACTTGCCTTTCATAATTAAATTTAATTCTCTAATTATTAAATTAATTCTCGGTTGTTATTTAATTTTTTTTGTCATTTGCTCGGATTGACTAAATTCAAATCGGCTTAACCAAATTGATTTCGAATTTATTTAAGTAATTTTTTTTTCTTGACAGTGCGAAGCTTAGGCTAAAACGAGGGCCATATTTCAGCTTTGGGGTAGTTCTTGCTTATGCCGTCTACAAGCCCATGGCGCCGCCTTATAAATAACCCACCCCACTCTCCGGCATTAGAGCTAGGGCCTATTTGCACGCTTTAAAGACGATTCGTTCTAGCGTACGCAACTGCACTTGCAACTTCACTTAACTTAAAATTTTTCTTATTTGATATTATTCACCCTCGGTCTCTTCTAAACCGAGGTGAAGGTTTGCTCCAATTAGAAGAAAGAAAAAGCGTGGCAATATATGCTATGATCTTCGATAATATCAGATATTTAAAAGTATCGTGTGTATCACTAAGATTCACTAATTAAAAATTAAATATGCGAAATTGGCAATTGCTTGTTATTTGTCGACTTAAAAAAGATGCATTTTTGACCCTATACTACTGCCGTTATCGGTAACCTGTTTGAAAGAGTAAACCAATAATCCAAGGCAAATATTTAGCTGGTTTCAGCATTATTTTTTTTTTAGTCGTAACCATTTCTTTGAGAAACTTCTCGCAAATTACAGTGAGAAATAGCCTAAATTACCCAATCTGGCAACACTGGATACACAGTACATCAAATACGGCGAATTGGGACTCGGAATTCCAGTCGTCCAGCGAAAAAATAATCAATACTTTTACTGAGCTCTCATTCCAAGTTATGCTTATGGCAAAAGCATTTGACTAGATGTGATCACGTCACTGCAATTGTAATATTAGCTAGTAGGTCTACTTGTAGGACCTGACCCACGATCAGCGTAAAACGGTACAAAAATATGCTCATCAGTTACGGGTTAAGCAAAAGTTAATATCTATTATACAGCGTGTACCAGTCATCTCGGTATAGTTGAGATTACACTGCATTACTACATCATATTGCCTTCAATTTACATTTTTAATGAATTATCATTTTAGCTGGTTCGCAATTCGTCGTAGATTTTTGAAGTGAAACCTATTGTTTCATTCTTGGAGTATGATACAAATGAAGAAAATCAAGTTTACCTGAGTAATTGATACACATTTTTATAATTCTATATATAGTAAATATTATTACCTGGTGAACATAGAACATAAGAAATATTTGTATTGCACAATATCGATCTCGCCTTGTTGGCGTTTTCACTTCCGTCATGTGGTCTTAAGCCAACACCGCTTTTTTCCTCTAAATATTCACTTTGACGAGTACAATTATTAATGTTCAAAGCAATTTCTCTCCAGCGCTTGTAAAACTGATATCAGTTAACATAATTTCACTCTTAAATCTGTAAGTGCGATGTACTATTGTGGTCTTTTCTTTACGAGAAAATAATAAAATGGACGGTAAAACTAGTTTATTGACATATAAAGAGCACGGCGAAAAGATTGTTTGTCTTGCCGATGACATTGTAGCTAATCGCTTTCTGCTAGTTTATATCGTGACATAGTTGTCAGATATCGGTTTTCTAAATCCTCGCTATGATTTATATCTGTTCTCAGTTTTACTATCAGGAAATATAAAAGCTGCCGGACACAGGAAGTCATGGGCAATATAATGTGAGTAACAATAAAAATATACTTCTGATATTGATTCTTAAATAACATCAATTCTTGTGTAATTTATGAAATATTTTTATTTTTGCAGTTTGCTGATTGATAAACCGCCGAGCGTCAAGCTTAATACTTGGAAAAAGAACCATTATCTGGCATTGAGTTGTGAAAAATCGGATTGCCGAGGATATTAAAAAGATTGCAGAAGGGCGGACGTGAATCAAAAAGATGCAGATATGTATTAAAGTGTTAAATAGCAAATAAGATCTGCCGAAAGAAACATAGACATATTTATCTCTCCCCTACGTCACTCCAGATAAATAAGTTACGAAACTTTCCCCTGTAATGCCTGGAATCTTAAGTCCTCTACTTCCCCCGCATTGTAGCACATTTTAACTGATAAGCTCTTCGAACCGCGGTCTATAAACTTTTATCTGATCATTCGCGTTTTCAAAAAGTTTTTTCATATGAAATAAAATTAAATTTTATTGATAAATAAACATGTACAATGTGCCCTATTTTCGACACTTTTATATGGTGTCTCCTTACTTGCTGATGCTACTGAAATAGTAAAATCAAGACTTTCACTCGCTTAAATTATACGGGGGAAAATCAAAAAATTTACAATTTTGAAAGAATCATATAACTTTTTAATTAATTCACTTACACACACACTGCATATTACTACATTTTTGCATTGATACATAATCGGGGTAATTTTGACCCAACGAAGAACGCATATGTGAGTGCCTTTAATTTAGCTCTTGACTGCGTAAACTAGAATTAAGTTGCCTGCCAATGATAAGCCAATTATTAGAAGTAGCCCACCAGTAGTAAAAAAGTCGATTTCGACTCAGACCGACCATACAGATAACCATGACATAATGGTTATTACTTCTCCTAAAGCCATTGCTCACACACCTCACATACCTCCCATAAAAGATCCCACCTCCTTATGCAGCAAACTAGCTTGCACACTATGCCAAATAAAACTTGGAACTACTAACTTTATCCTATGTTTTCAAATGCTGAAGGATAAGGCCTGGTCACACTCCGATTTCAAGGTTGGTATGAGAAAAAAACCACCTAAAGCCGCTTAAGAACATAAATATGTGGCCGCCGGGTACTTAAATAGTCACTGCGAATTCATCTTTAACACCCTTAAGGGTATCGCCGCCTGCAGCATGTACTTCGACCACTGGCTATCAATATTTTGTACCGAGCACTTTGGACGGCCGAATCCTACCACCACGCTCTGACTCAACATCTGTACATATACCTGGGGGAGTGAGGTCTGTTGCGGTTGGCCCTGACAGGGAAGCTTTGGCTACCTGTTAGTCTCATGCGCTGGAGAACTTGGAGGTTGTTGTGGAGAAAAGTGCAAAGAGGGATGGTGGGCTAGATATGGACCCGAAAACTCCTCCTATAGTGTGGTTGTCGAGATATTCGGAGGCGGCTAATGGTCGTTATTTTCTGGCTAGACTGAGGGACCCCTCCATATTAAAGGCTCCTCGGCTATTCCTTGCCTATCTCCATGACCAACCCTTCAGTGTATGCTTTGAACGGTACACCAACACTAGCATCAAATTAGCTCTAATTTCAGAAGGACTTCCTAAGCTACCTATTGTAGAATTACCTAAATTTTCAGGACACTTTGAAAAATGGTTAGAATTTAGGGATCTATATGTTTCGTTAGTACATAAAAATCAATATCTTGAACCCATCGAAAAGTTTCAGTACCTAAAGGCATCATTAGAGGGACCAGCTTAACAATGTATACAAGCAATTACTATTTGTTCTGAAAATTATCAGTTAGCGTAAGATATTCTATGTCAGAGGTTTGAAAACAAACGGTTAATAGTTCACAACCACATAAAGTCACTGTTTAATATATCCGAGGTTAAAGCTCATTTTTCTTATACATTTCGGAACATTGTAGATATTATTTCAAAAAATATTCGATCTTTGGAAAACCTGGGCATCACTACGACGGACTGGGATCCTTTGATCATTTATTTGGTTACGAGTAAACTTGATGTGGAGACAATTAAGGAATGGGAGCAACAAGTTTTTGATGATGAGCTTCCTTCTCTGTGTGAATTCAAATAATTTCTTTCTTTTCGGGCTGATTTTTTTGATAAGGTATCGATGCATACGAAGAACGGTAAAAATGAAAATAAGAAGGTTTTCTTTAATGAAAATGGAAAAAAGTTTTCTTGCTACTATTGCAAACAGGAACATGCAATCTACAATTGCTCTAAGTTTTTGGCACTCTCTATTCCTGAACGGCAAGAAGCAGTTGAATCTAAAAAGTTATGTCAAAACTGCTTGCACAGTGGTCACAGATTGGAGAAATGTCGGTCAAGTAAGTGTAAGCACTGTAAGCAACACCACAACTCATTGTTGCCTCCTGATTATAATGAAAGAAAGGATTCGAAAGTTTCATTACACAATCAAGGTGTGCAAAGTCAAGTCTTGCTTGCGACTGCATTAGTTGAAGTTTCCAGTTCCAAGGGTGAAAAATATCTGTGTAGGGCTCTACTGGATAGTGCTTCTATGTCTAATTTTATATCTCAGAAGTGCGTGGATAAGTTAAACATTCATTAAAGTAAGATTTCTTATTCTGTCAGTGGTATAGGTCAACTTAATTCAATCATTAAAAGTTCCTGTAACATTTCCATCAAATCGTGTCATTCCAACTATCAAACAAACTTTAACTGCTTAGTTATACCTCAAATTACCTAATTTTTACTTTGATCCAGTAACATTGAATATACCCGCTCATTGCACCCTTGTAGACGCTCAGTTTTTTGAGCCTGGACCTGTTGATATTCTTATTGGGGCAGGAGTTTTTTGGGAACTTGTGTGCTACGAGAGAGTTTCCTTGGGCCCTGGCAAACCCATCATCCAGAAGAGTAAGCTAGGCTGGTTTATTTTGGGACCATTTGGGATGCCAAAATCAAATAGGACTTTTTGTAATTTTTCAAAAACTTTAGACATTCAAGCACAATTGGCAAAGTTCTGGGAGCTTGAAGAAGTGTCATCAAAGCCAATTCTTTCCGAGGAGGAGCTTCAGGCTGAGAAACACTTTTCTGAGACAGTACGGCGTGACTCAAATGGGCGGTTCATAGTTTCAGTTCCATTAAAGCAACTCCCAGAAGTTTTGGGTGATTCGTATGATCAATCATACAATCAGTTTATGTCATTAGAGCGCAAGCTTTCAAAAAATGGAAAATTAAGAAAAATATATGTGGAATTCATGACAGAATATCAGAATCTATAACATATGTCATCCTTTTCTCCTGTAAGTGATCTAGTCACTTATTTTTCTCCACACCATGGTGTCCTAAAGGAGGACAGTTTAACAACTAAGTTAAGAGTTGTATTTAACAGTTCGGCTGCTTCTAGTTCTGGCCTCTCTTACAATTCTATTCAAATGGTGGGTCCAGTGATCCAAGACGACTTATTTTCTATTGTTTTGAGATTTAGACAACACCAGGTCGTCTTTTCGGCAGATGTTTGTAACATGTATCGTCAGATACAAGTTAGTCCAGAGTTTCGCCCTCTGCAACTGATTGTATGACGTGCTGATCCAAAGGATGAACTTCACACATTTTCTTTAAACACTGTGACATATGGTACAGCAAGTGCTCCATTTTTAGCAACGCGCTGCTTAAAGCAGTTAGCTCTTGAACAAGAATCATTAAATCCAGTTGCATCTCAAATAATCAGTAGAGATTTCTATGTGGATGGTCTTCTTTCGGGGGCTGAGTCTTTCAGAGAAGCAGTGCGTCTTTGCCAAGGTGTTTCAGATATTCTAAAGTCGGGGTGTTTCGCGTTAAGAAAATGGAAGTCTAATTGTCAAGATCTTTTGAATAACATTCAAGCGTCGGATTCAGATCAAGAGTACCTTTTTGGATCTTCAGATACTAGTAAGATTTTAAGAATGCAGTGGTCATGTGAATCATCATCTTCAGTTTCACATCAGTCTGACATCCCCTCCAAAACATGTTACAAAGCGTGCAATTCTATCTGAAGAAAATCTATGATCCTCTTGGACTTATAAGTCCTGTAGTGGTAAAAGCAAAAATGTTGCTTCAGATGCTATGGTCACAACAACTTTCATCGGATGAACAAGTCTCAGGAGACTTAGCACAAAAATGGACGAATTTTAGGTTAAACCTAACTAAGCTTAATTCTCTACAAATATCAAGAAAAGTTATCTGTGCAAACGCGCAATCAGTTCAACTTCACGGATTTTCGGATGCTTCGACTAGCGCATATGGTGCTTTTATTTATATTAGGTCTGTGAATTCAGGCAATGTAGTTCAAGTGCAACTCCTTACTTCCAAAACCCGCGTTGCGCCGCTTAAAACTGTAAGCATTCCTCGCTTGGAATTGTGTGGCGCTGTGCTGCTAGCTCAATTGTATGACAAGGTGAAGGCCTCTATCACTGTCAAATTGGACAAGGTGGTTTTTTGGTGCGATTCTTCAGTAGTCCTGTCTTGGTTGCAATGTCCTCCAAATAATCTACAAGTTTTTGTAGGAAATCGCATTGCTTCCATACAAGATCTAACACCAATTGACTGTTGGAGACATGTCCCAACTGAATATATACCCTGCAGATCTTCTTTCGCGAGGAATGTCGCCGAAAGATATTATCAATTCACTGTCTTGGTTTCATGGCCCATCATGGCTCAAGCACTCTTCCGATAGTTGGCCTCCAAACATAACATTTCAAAAACCTTTGTTTCTTGAAGATCTTCTGGAAATTCGCAAATCAGCTCAATCTTTCGTTGAAGTAAACTATAATGACATGTTTCCTTATTCTAGATTTTCGCCATTTACTCGCCTTATACGAGTGACAGCTTATGTTCTTAGGTTTGTTCCTTGTTGTAAAGCTGCAAATCAAAAATCAGAAAAGCAGAGTGGTATACTAACGATTTTCGAACTTCGCCAAGCACGCGAATTCTTGGTTAAGATCTCCCAAAAGGTGTCTTTTCCAATTGAAAGACTATTCTATTTCTAAAAAAAGCAGGCTGGTAAATTTAACACCATTTATTGATAATGGAATAGTTCGGGTCGGAGGCAGATTGAAGCACTCATCCTATCCTTTTAATACTAAACATTCTGCGATATTATGTTCTAAACATCCTTTTACTATACTTCTATTTAAATATGAACATAAAATGATGCTGCACTGTGGGCCTCAACTACTTCTATGTCAGGTGAGACAAAATTATTGGCCTATTGCCGGTACAAACCTTTCTAAACGCACTGTTAGAGAATGCATGGTATGCTTTCGTTTCAATCCAAAGATTTCCACGCCATTGATGGGCAACTTACCCAAGCTTCGTGTTTCCCCTAGTTTACCATTCACAAATATTGGTGTCGATTATGCGGGGCCGTTCCAAATAAAGGATCGGAAGGGACGATGTTGTAAAATTTTGAAATGCTACCTTGCCCTCTTCATTTGCCTGTCAACAAAACCTGTGCACTTGGAAGTTGTTTCTGAGATAAGTAAACAAGCCTTCATAGAGACCTTTCAACGTCTTATCGCTCGAAGAGGCAAACCATCCAAGGTGTACAGTGACAATGGCAGTAATTTTGTGGGAGCTCGTAATCAACTCAGGGAGTTGGGTGCTTTTCTTAATAATACCAGGGATTCTCTAAAGGAAACCTGTATCCATAGATTTGACGTAGAGTGGCACTTCATACCAGCATACTCGCCTCATCACGGCGGTATTTGGGAAGCAGGAGTTAAGTCAGCAAAACACCATATGAAAAGAGTTTTGTCCAACAATCTTCTTACGTTTGAGAGTTTTTACACGGTCATAGCGCAAATAGAAGGCATATTAAATTCCAGGCCTTTAACTCCCCTTTCAACAGATCCTAACGATTTGGAAGCACTCACTTCTGCACATTTTCTAATTGGTCGGTCAATTCAAAACATTCCGTATCCAGAATTATTAGAAACTCCTACAAATCGCCTTTCTCATTTTGAGCAATTAGAACGCCTAAAACAACACTTTTGGTCGAGGTGGAATTAGGAATTCATAGGACAACTACAAGAGAGGATAAAGTGAAAAAAAGCACTATCAATATTTCTATAGGGGCAAGGGTTTTAGTGCACGATGACCATTTACCACCTTGCAAATGGCGTTTAGGGCGAGTAGTGGAGCTTCACCCTGGTGATGACAATATTGTGTGCGTTGTTTCGGTCAAAACAATATCTGGTGTTATACGACGTTCCGTAGTTAAATTATGCCCACTTCCTCTGAATGAATCGTAATCATATAGCGTTATTAGTTTTTAGAATAATATAGCTGTTACTCATCATAACATGTTTAGCTTTAGGTTTAAGGGCCAATGTCTTAGAATATGATTTGTGTCTAGTATTTCTCTATAGTAAATTTTTTTTGAAGTTCATGTTAATTCCTTCAAGGTGGGGGGCATGTTAGAGTTCTAAACAATAAATAGGATAGGATAGGACCAGTTGTCAACAAAACTGGCAGTGTCAAAAATAAGATTTTAATGCGAGAGGTTTTATTTTGATATTTCGGTTCTTGCAGAAGGACTAACGTGTTTCCCACCCTATCTGAACTTATTTAATAATCCATGATTAAATAAACGATGGGTCGTTAGTCTAAGAAGAGTTTTTCTGCTATATACAGTCCGCTTTCACATATCAAACATTTTACGTAAACACACAGTCCTATATATGAAAATCAGCATTTAGTGTCCCATCGATTCGCGTGGCTTCCTCTAGTCAGGCGTTTACCAGAGATGTATTCAGGAGATTGTATGGCCGGGTGAAAAATCAAGTGAAACTGAGCAAAGTTGTAAAAATATTTTCATAGGAGGAAATTGAAAAAAAATTTGCTATAGAGTGTGTCATTTTTAGGTGATACCACTGTTGCTATCTCAGAATCTAACAAGAGTTTAATAACACTGCAAATCGATCTTGAAAAGGCATCAATAATGGCAACTTTTTTCTAGTTTAATCAACTTTGTAGCTTTTTCCGTTTCGGAACCTCATTTTTACTATACTTCTTTGGTTTCATGAGAGTGATTTTTCAAGGCCACGTCACGACATGCTTTATGTTACGGAATCTTCGTATCGTTGATTGGACGACTAATCCAAACTAACCAAATCTATCAAAATTGATTATACCGTATCGGCACCGGCACCGGTTCAAATGACTACAATAAGTTGAGACTAAGTGAAACTAACCGAAAGTTGATTGGACGACTAACCCAAACTAACCAAATCTATTAAAATTGAATATAAAGTATCGGAACCGATTCAAATGAATAAAATACGTTGAAAATAAGTGAAACTAACCAAATCTATTAAAATTGATTATAACGTATCGGAACCGCTTCAAATGACTAAAATAAGTTGAATATAAGTGGAACTAGCCAAAAGTTGATTGAACTACTAACCCAAACTAACCAAATATATCAAAATTGATTATAACGTATCGGATGACTAAAATAAGTTAGTCTCGTGAAACTAACCGAAAGTTGATTGGACGACTAACTTTAACTAAACAAATCTATTAAAATTGATTATATTGTATCGGAACCGCTTTAAATGACTTAAATAAGTTAATAGTAAGTGAAACTAACTGAAAGTTGGTTCGACGAATAACCCAATCTAACCAAATCTACTAAAATTCATTATAACGTATCGGAACCGGTTCAAATGAATAAGATAAGTTAAAACTAAGTGAATCTAACAGAAACTTGATTCGACGGTTAACCAATACTCACCAAATCTATTAAAATTGATTATAACGTATCGTAACCGGTTCAAATGACTAAAATCAGTTGATACTAACTGAAACTAACCGAAACTTGATTGGACGACTAACCCAAACAAACCATATCTGTTAAAATTGATTATACCGTAACGGAACCGTTTCAAATCACTATAATAAGTTGAGAGTAAGTGAAACTAACCGAAAGTTGAATCGACGACTAACCCAAACTAACCAAATATATTAAAATTGATTATAATGTATCGGAACCGGTTCAAATGACTAAAATAAGTTGAAATTAAGTGATACTAACCGAAAGTTGATTGGACGACTAACCCAAACTAACCCAATCTATTAAAATTGATTACAACGTAATGGAACCGGTTCAAATGACTAAAATAAGTTGAGACTAATTGAAACTAACCGAAAGTTGAATCGACGACTAACCCAAACTAACCAATTTTATTAAAAATGATTATAACGTATCAAAACCGGTTCAAATGATTAAAATAAGGTGAGACTAAGTGAAACTAACCGAAAGTTAAATCGACGACCAACCCAAACTAACCAAATCTATTAAAATTGATTATAACGCATCGGAACCGCTTTAATCTCAAATTAATTTAATTATTTGAACCGGTTCCGATACGTTATAATCAATTTTAATAGATTTGGTTAGTTTGGGTTAGTCGTCCAATCTACTTTCGGTTAGTTTCACTTAGTCTCAACTTATTTTAGTCATTTGAACCGGTTCCGATTCGTTATATTCAATTTTAATAGATTTGGTTAATTTGGGTTAGTCGTCCAATCAACTTTCGGTTAGTTTTACTTAGTCTCAACTTATTTTAATAATTTGAACCGGTTCCGATACGTTATAATAAATTTTAACAGATTTGGTTAGTTTGGGTTAGTCGTCGATCCAACTTTCGGTTAGTTTCACTTAGTCTCAACTTATTTTAATCACTTGAACCGGTTCCGAGATGTAATAATAAATTTTAATAGATTTGGTTAGTTTGGGTTAGTCGTCCAATCAACTTTCGGTTAGTTTCACTTAGTCTCCTTATTTTAGTCATTTGAACCGGTTCCGATACGTTATAATCAATTTTATAAGATTTGGTAAGTTTGTCGAATCAACTTTGGGTTAGTTTCACAGGGCCAAAATATATTTAATATTTACAAAGCATTCCATTATCGTTATATATACTTATATCAAAGAAATAGCAAGCAAAATCCTATTCTTTCTAAAAAAAATCTGACACCTAGACGATTTTTCCGGCCTTGTCGCCTCCTTCACCTAATTTTATTACTACATCTATTCGCTGATCCGACTATAGATTTTACCTATTTGCCTTTTAATTTTACATTGCTTCGTATATATTTCCACCGAAGTCCAAATAAAATATGAAAATACAAATAAAATTAGGGATTTTCACAAATCCGACTCTGTTCTGAACACTCTGCCTACACACGAACGACTGATTAAACTAAAATGCTCCACATGCTGCCAACAATCTGAGGATTTTCGGCGGCTGGCTGAAAATATTTGGGTGAGTGGAGCTACTAGTTTATGTATACTTTGATATAATGTTTCTATATAATCCAAAAATAGCAGAAAACCGTATATGCATAATCTAGTTCATTTATTAAATGTAAATTAATTAAACCATTCATCTTGATAAAAATAATCAATAGCTAAACTGCAAAAATTAACTTTTCTTAAGTTGCTGTACTCTGGTGTGTAAACACCATAGAAATAGGACTCCTAGAAGGCTGATAGAGTGAGAAGTCCCTCACGGAGAAACGGAGAAAACAATAGGGGTTGGGTGATAATACGCTTGCGCGGGCATGTAAATAAGACCTTATATTTACTTGCTTACATGCAGTTTATATAACAACACCGTTGCCAAACTAGGAGAAATTTACCGTTTTATGTGTATTTTAATTAGATGACTACTGAAAAATGTGGGAAGTAAACCCCGAAACGGAATTTTTTAAAATCTGTTTCATATTATAAATTTACTCTAATATTTTCGAAGTATATGTTGCTAAGATTTTTGATTATGTTAATAATTTTTGTGTTACGTTAAAACCTAGTACTTTACATATCTTATACTTGGCAACGTTGCGAGATTGCAAGGACGTAGACCCGATCGGACGCCATCATGAATTCTTGTTTTCTTTGCTTTTCGACTTTCGATGTTCAGTTTTGTAAAGAGTTCTTGTGTTTTTTATTATTGCCGTGTGTTTGATAGTACTATAATTCGTTTTCGGTGTTATTTGAGAAAAATTCCTTCAACTTAATACTCAACATGCCCTTATACAGACAGGCACGCGCAAAAGCTACGAAACTCAGCGTTTCTGTCTTACACATGGATATTTTGTCTCTCTTCCTTCGTGAGTAGATCTGCTTATATACTCTTATATATTAGCCTTCTAGGAGTCCTATTTCTATGGTAAACACACGTTTGTAACATAAATATCTTATGGGCCTAACGGCACGTTATCCGAGGCTCTTGAGATGATCTGTTAAATTCAAATATAGCAGAGGAACATTAACAGCAATGCGCTATGAAAAATAATCCATCATACGAATTTATGTCGTTTAGGTTAAATCGCTGTATAACCTGTACGTTAAAGCTAACGTAAACGTACATTCATAGGGCCCTAGATCTAGTTGAAGTTGTTTCAGATGTTGCGTGAAGGACGTATGTGCTATACCTGTTGTGGATATTATGAATGGAATTATTTGTACTTTTTTCTCTTACCAGATTCTTTCCAGTTCTATGGGCAAAGTGATATTTTTCTCTGTTTTTTTTGCTGTGTATTTTGCAGATAATGTTATCTGTTGGTTTTACTTCGTATATTAAATATATGATATTGTTCCATCTATCCAGTAATGTGAAATCTGGTCTGTTGCGTGGTATAATTTCGTCAGTACGTATAGTTATAACGTAGTACAGTTTGAACCCATTTTTGATGATTAGCATATAAAGAGAAATGATGTGGACGTGCGTGGCGAGTTGAGGCGTGGTGAATTGAGAGTTGAAAATGTAACTATAAGAGAGCTGCCGCCAAATATGGCATCACGCAATCAACTTAATTTAAAGAGAAATGATTCTTATGGTGCGACAAAGGTATGAACATATTTTGGCAGCCTATTCTTTCAGTTACAGTCACTTGAAACTAAAATATTTTGTTACTACTCGATATTTTAAATTTGCCCAATTAAAACAAAACATATCAAAAACACATTCGTTCTTCCTTAATAATTTCAACATCTGTAAAATGAAATGCATTAATTAAAATAAATAAATTATGAGGACTATGAAAACAGTAACTGTTCTGAACAGAAATTTATAATTGCATATAATGATGATAATGGACGTAATGTGCCTGACTAGATAGCAGTTTCTGTTCATTTACTATATTATTAATTTTATTAATTCATTTAATTGTTAACTGGATTACTGTTTAAGCAGTATTCATGTTATAATTACGTTTCAACCTAGTTTTGGAATACACAATGAACTACATACACTGCTTGTACACATATTTAGTGCTATTTTCTGACAAGGTTTCCAACCAATTAAAAAATATGCATCAAAAAATGTGTGGTGTTTTCTCTCACTCTGCGTTAGATTCCGATATAGTTTCTCTTATGACAAATATTAAAACTAAAATACCTTTCAATTTTGCGAAATAGTGAATTATTCCGTATAACATAGCACCAATAGATCGTTCAATATACAGGGTGGGCCAATGGAAACTTTCCACCTCTATTTTTCCGCTTTAAAATCAAAATATGGAAAAACGCTCGAACCCGTCGATTTTTGATTTAAGGGGGAACTATTTTTCAGCTTTTTTCTTCCCCGTAACTTTCACCCCCTAGCTGGGGGAAGAACAACCCCCGAAATTTGAATAGGGGAGAGGGGTCGTGCCATACCTCTTTTTAAAGGTCTCATAGGGTTCTTTATGACCCTATAATTTGACGTCATTATTTTCAACTGCAACGAAATGACAGCTTGTCAAAAATTCCTAGGAATTTGAAGGTCTGGATACAAATTAGATTTCGTTTTTATGTTTTTGTGAAAAAAATTCAAGAACTCTCGGACACGTCGATTTCTAATTTGAAGAGGAACTATTTTTCAGTTTTTTCATCCCCATAGTTTTAACCCCCCAGCTGGAGGGAGAACAATCCCTGAATTTTGAATAGGGGAGATGGGTTGTGACATACCTCTTTTTAAAGGTGTCATCGAGTTACTTATGACCCTATAATTTAACGTCATTATTTTCATCCTATCTACAGGGTGCGTGATTCAATGGAAAATTTTCAACCTGCCTTTCTCAGGCGTAACGTTTAAAAACACACAAGAAATAAAAATGAAATAATCTCATCGGTAGGAATTTTCGTTGGCATAGTATCCTCCTATTGACATAATAACTAGCAGGGCAAAAGACGTAAAAAACGAAGTCTACGTTGTATACAGACCTTCAAATCCCTAACAATTTTGATAAGCTGTCATTTCGTTGTGGATGAAAATAATGACGTCAAATTATAGGCTCATAAAGAACTCTATGACACCTTTAAAAAGAGGTATGGCACGACCCCTTCATCATATTCAAAATTCGGGGGTGGTTCTCCTTCTAGCTGGGGGGTTAAAATTACGGGGATGAAAAAGCTGAAGAATAGTTCCCCTTCAAATTAGAAATGGACGCGTCCGAGAGTTCTTCCATTTTCTCCACAAAAACATAAAAAACTAAATTAAATTGTATCCAGGCATTCAAATCCTTAACAACTTTTGACAGGCTGTCATTTCGTTGTGGATGAAAATAATGACGTCAAATTATAGGGTCATAAAGAACTCGATGACACCTTTAAAAAGAGGTATCGCACGACTCCTCTCCCCTATTTAAATTTCGGGGGTTGCCCTTCCCCCAGCTAGGGGGTGGAAGTTACGGGGATGAAAAAAGCTGAAAAATAGTTCCCCCTTAAATCAAAAATCGACGGGTTTGAGCGTTTTTCCATATTTTGATTTTAAAGCCGAAAAATAGAGGTGGAAAGTTTCCATTGGCCCACCCTGTATATATTCTGTTGTTTAAGTAAGGAAATTTACTGCATTTTTATTCGAAATGACATATTAGTTTGACTTTTGCGTTTAGAGCGGTGAATGTGCATTACTTTTAAACGTTAACAAAAATAAAAATATTCTCCAATCAATTTTTCTGGAAATATTTTTCTTTCTGCATAAGATAAGAACGAGACAAAACAGCAACTAGACGGACCGCCTATTTTTGTTTAAAATGTAGTTGTAAAAAGAGTACCTGGGAGAAGAACAAAAATCACTTATTCTATCGTAGATATCAGTCTGGAACTGTCGATACCTTATATCATTAAATAAGCACCCGGTGGAAGACCGTGGAGCAGCTTTTGGTTAATTTAGATTGTTGTGATTTTCAGACGCCTGTATCTCGAACACTATCAAGGCTGTTTTTCATATATAGGACTGTGCACCGACTGTGCGCCTACCGTGCACCTACCGTGTCGTGTTCACTGTAAATCAAAAAATTGTATGTTCCATATAAAACGCACTGAAACCCTTATTTACATTTACACATATAGGACTGTGCTACGACCGTGTTGCGGTCGTCCAGTCTTGTAGTGAAAATGTAGAAGACTCGCGACGGTCACAGCATGGTAGGCGCACAGTCGGTGCACAGTCCTATATATGAAAATCAGCCTTAAGGGTAGCGAAAAAAGCAAATGACAAATGCACTCGGTCCCTGTCTTTTACAAAACCAAATCTAGATAACTGGAAAACTAAAGGAAGTCGGAAAATCGGAGTGTCCTTTGTCGACCTTATGCATAGCGCAAATAATATCTGAGCCCCGATAGGGTGGGCCGAAAAGGAGATAGGGGGAGGGGACTAGCTATCTCGAAAACTACGCGGAAAAAATTACAGATGAAGCATTCCTTTCAATATTCTCTATTAAACTATTTTATATACTTCTTTATTAAAAACGCTCCATAAGTAAGTTATGGACAAATAGTGAAAATATTTGAGCTACAAAAATATGTGGTCAACAATTATTTTTCCATATTACATTTTTTCCAATATCCAAAATTCATCCAATTCTTAAGTACAAATTACTATAATTTATTCAAGATATTTAAATCACCACTTACTTTCGAAAATGCTTAAAGAACCGAAAAAGACTTAAAGTTCCGAAAGAAGACTTCAAGCAAGGCAAGGATAACTGAAAATACTGAAAAGACTTGAGGGCATATTTTAAAGGTTTGAAGCGCATTAAAAACATAGAAGAACTGGAAAAGGCTTAAAGGTGCCCATAATGAAGGTAATACAAGGTAAATTTATTAGGTTGAAGATACTCCTGCCGACTAATTTAACACCCTTATGCTTGGAAATGACTACTACTTTACTATAAATAGGGATCATCGGGGTTTTATGTAAAAGTTAAAATAAATAGAATATTATTTTTGAATATGGAAAATGTCTGTTTTATTTTTTTTGCAGTGGCACACACGCTAAAGTGAGATCCTATGGTGCTCGACGAGCGGTATGTGTGCGAAGATGTTGATTGACACGGTTCTTGAACAGTTGTAGGTTGTAATTAGAGGGAAACAGATGTCCTGGGAGTGAGTTCCACAGTAAGACAACAGTAATGGATGAGACAAAGGAGTTCTTGTAAAGCGATGTTCTAGGTGTTTCCAGTTGTACAGGGTCATTCCTCATATGTTCACACCCCAATTAAAGCAGTTATTTGACGAGTAGGGAAAAAACTCTAGAGGCAAAAGATTTATGCTTTAGTCTATATTTTTAGAATTCGTTATCAGAAAATACAATTGAACATCGAAAATGTAATATTTTTGCATAACTGTCATTTTTTTAAATGAAACACCCTGTATATGGCTTCACGTCTGGAAAGAGCACATTTCTCTAATTCCAAAAATATATAGTTTACCTATGTTTGGATAAGCCGTTTTTTAAATATTGGGCCCTAAAAACAGAAGAAATAGAAGAGTATAAGAAACGAATTTATTGATAAATAACTATTTACAATTGCTCAATATGACCTCAGTTTCTATTAATGCACTCTCTATAATCATCTTCAATTTTATTTATAGCATTAACGATAAAGTGCTTATGATTTTCGTTTGTATCGTTAATGTAATGCAGAAGTCTTTCTCGCAATTCTTCAATATTTTCACTGCGATTCTTATAAATTTTATTTTTCAAAAATCCCCACAAAAATGCATCAAGAGGTGTCAAATCTGGGCTGTTTGGAGGCCATCGAATGGATCCATTACGACCAATCCATGTTACATACTCTTCATTTAAATAGTTCACTACAGGCAAAACATTGTGTGGTGGGGCTCCATCCTGATGCCAGATAAGTTCTCAGTATTGCCGTAGTGGTAAGTTTTCAAGTAAATTTTCAACTTCATTTGTCAATATATTAAGATATTTTTCGCCAGTCAAGTTCCCATCACAAATAATTGGGCCAATAATTTGATTATTTAAGATACCGCACCACACATGTAATGATCTTCGGCCTTGAAATTTTATTTCTGTAAATGCGTGGGGGTTCTGAGTATTCCAAAACCGAACGTTTTTTCGGTTATAAACACCCGAAGTAGTGAAGGTGCTTTCGTCAGACCACAATATTTTCTTAAAAAACATGTTGTCTTCCTCTTTTCTTTGCAACATTTCCTGACAAAACATCATACGGCTATTTTTCTGAGCCTCTGTTAACTTCTGCACAGGCAATATTCTATATGGACGGTAACCATACGTTTTTAATGTCGTAAGAATTTTTTTTGCAGATCTTCCGAAATAATTTTTTGCCTCTTCTGCCGATCTATATGGGTTTTCTAAGAACAAATAAACTTATTACTATAGTTCAGTCCACGCTCAAAAGTTAGCGTGGCGCCTTATGGTAATGCTTTTCTTATAGGGAATATCTGTGTATTATCGCCATACATTAGTAAAGGCTCGGACGCCTTTACAAATGTATGGAAGTATTAATGAACAAAATAAAAGCATACCTTTATAAAAACGGCAAAATTCACAGAAAACGCTAAGAAATTATATATTTATTTCACTGCCTACAGAAAAGAGGCTAAAATCAAGTAATATTTTAACTTGACAATGCCGTTCTCCATAACCGCAACGCTAACTTTTGAGCGTGGACTGATCTATAGACTCTTAATGAAATATACTATTATTACTATTACCTACCTTGAAAATATAACAAAATGTTTAATTCTTCCTCTTCGTCAACATTTACAGTTCGCTTCCTCCTTTTCAGATCCTTACGTTCCCTGAATCCCCTTTCAATGTTTATAAAAGTTTTTCGCGCTGGTACTGAACGTAGCGGAAATATTTGCCGATATTCTGCTCTCGCTGCTGATGCATTATTATTATTTTTATAAAATAAACGAAGAATATCAGACTTCTCCTCAACCGTGTAAGGCATTTTGACTTTGACAATATGAATAAATGAAAATATTGACAAGCAACAATGAATTCATTTGTTTTTAAAATCTAGACGCCGCCGCGCCGGCGCCGGCGGCGCGGCAACGCGACAATTAATGATGATATATGGCTACTATTAATTTAGTTAATAAATATTGTTTTTATAATTTTAGGGCCAAATATCTCAAAAACGGCTTATCCAAACATAGGAAAAGTATATATTTTTGGAATCAGCGAAATGTGCTCTTTCAACACTAGAATCCATATATAGGGTGTCTCATTCAAAAAAATGATAGTTATGCAAAAATATTACATTCTCGATGTTCAATTGTTTTTTCTGATAACAGATTCTAAAAATATAGGTCGAAACATAAATCTTTTGCCTCTAAAATTTTTTACCTACTCGTCAAATAACTGCTATAAGTGGGGTGTGAACATATGAGGAATGACCCTGTACGACGAACTGATGCGTTCTAGCCGTCTGCGTCTGTCGTGACTGTCTGACAAGCGTTGCCAGGGGCGAGATAAGGCGGGGCAAATCCTGGCAACATCTGCCGTGAAAGTATCTGTGAAAGAGGGACATCTAAACCACAAGTCTGCGGTGCTCCAGACTATCCAGATTCCGGGTCTACTCTGAGTCGCTGACGAGACGCACCAGCTCTCTTCTGAATGGAATCCAGCAGCTTTAGGGTTTGCTTTGGTGCGGCGCCCCAGAAGTGTGAGCAATATTTTAAGCACGGTCTTATTTACGCTATGTAGAGCAAGAGCAGCTGCTGCGGTGTATACAGTTTTTTGTTGCGAAATAGCGCACCAAGCTTCTGGGAGGCTGATTTTGCCATGTTAGCAACGTGGTCATACCAGGACATATTGCTGTTGACCGAGACACCGTGTTGGCCCTCTTGGTAAACGTGGCTGCTTAGGTCTTTCCTGCATTGAACTAGACCAAATTTCTGTCGCCCCAAGTTTGAACTTTCTTCAGGTCTTGAATAATTGCTGTAATCTGCTCCTGTCTGCGGTGATAAGTCTCAGTGGCTGGTAAAGGTTTTTCTGATCTAAAGTTAGAGACAAGGGTACTGTCATCTGCAAAACTGTAAACAGGGTTATTTGTTTCGGTCAGCAGGTCATTAATATAGATGAGGAACAGAGTTGGTGAAAGTATTGCGGCCGGAGGCAAGCCCGCGTTCTGAATATGTCTGATATGTGTCCATCACCTGCAACGTGCAGAGATCGGTTAATAAGGAAACTGGCAAGCCAGCTGCAGAAAGAGGCTCGCAGTCCGAAAGACGGCAGTTTGTTGAGCAGTCCGTCATGTCAAACTCTGTCGAATGCCTTCGAAATATCCAACGCAATCGCTCGAGACTCTCCGTGGTTCTCAATTGCCCTACTCCATATATAAGTGACATAGGCCAATATACATCCTGTCGATCTCTCTTTGCGAAAGCCATATTGATTATCGCTGATTATTCTGTTGTTCTCGAAGTACTTGAGTAGTTGCTGATTCACTACACGTTCCATGACTTTGGAGATTATTGGAAGCAAGTTTGAGGGCGGTTTTCTTGCCTTTTTTGGAACAGGTTGCAGGTCGAGCTACTTTTCAAGAAGATGGGTAAATTCCTTTTTAGGAAGACAGAGAAAAAAGCCTGGAAAAAACGGGTGTTAGTTCGTGGGCGCAGTTCTTTAACATGATGGCAGGTATTCCGTCCGCTCCTGATGCCTTTTGCATATCTAGTTCTTTAAGGATTTTACGAATATCACGGTGATGAAACTTGACTTCTGCCTGTTGATATTTAATATGGTGGGGAGGGCCTTGCCTTGGGGGATGTCTAAGGTAGAGTGCGATGAAAACATTTTGGCGAGCATATTTGCTTTTTCCTTGGCTGTAGTCGCCGTCTGTCAAAGGTGGGAGATACGGTTTTGTAAAGTTGTTACTTACTGCCTTTGCTACTGACTAGAAATTCCTCGAGCCACTGGGGCATAAACATTCCTGATCCTTTTATTGTGTTTGTCCTTAGTTCCGTCGATCACACGTTTGTATTCGTTTCTCGCTTCGATAAAATACATGCGATTTTCAGCGGTCTGATTTTGCTGCCAGTACTTGTAGGCTTGCTGTTTTCTACCTACAGCTCTTTCGCATCTCGAACCAGGACTTTCCTTTTGAAGTTAGCTTGATGGAAATTGGGATGTATGCTTCCATTCTTGAGCAGCAGACTGACGGGTCGTCAATGCCAAAGCAGATATCGAGCCAAAGAAAATCTAAGTAGAATTCCCTAGTTTGCTGAATTGTAATGCCAGATTTTGCGAGGCAATGGTGGATCGTTCTCTAGAAGTAGCAATTCACAAAGTGTTGTAATAAGTTTGTGGTCGGAGGTACCTAATGGCGGGCCAACTACAATTGTGTACTGGTCAAGATTGGTGATTAGAAAAAGATCCAGGAGGACGGCAAATTTTCTCCGCTCTGAGATTCGAGTTGGTTCGTCAACAAGTTGAGTAAGCCCACAGCTGATGGCAAATGCTTCAGCTTCTCTACTACCTTCATTGTCGGTCTTGTCGGGATGTTTGAGCCAGTTGGTGTTGTGGGCATTGGAGTATCCTAGAACGATTATTTCTGAATTCGGGTGATCGACCTGTATTGAGTTAAAAGTGGTAGATTGTGTTGTAAAAAAGCTTTGGTAGGCTCTATCACTCGGAGGGCAATAGAGACAACATGGCACATGACGTCAAGGTTGTTCGGATGGAATGTTTCCCCGCGGTGACATGAAAGGTCGCTTCGGACAAAAGAGCATATTTCGAACTTATGTCTAAATCGAGTATGTAAGTCGTAACCAGGATAGGGGTAGTTTACTGTTGTTGTTTTAAAACATACTTCTGTTTCTGTAAGGGCTAGTATGTGTGGTCTATTTGCTTGTAGATGTTTGTGTATCGAATTTATGTTTGTATTTAGGCCTCTTATGTTGTAGAAATCTTTTCTAAATTGGTTCGATATCTTTGCTGTCTGTGAAATGCAGAATGAAGGGCTCTCAGGGCCACCCAGCGCCCGGAGATCCGAATGGCCGGGGAGTTTACTTCCGGAATATTTTGATCCTGGTAGCACCATCATGTCCATATATTCCTACTGTGGAACCCGGAATCACCAGCGCGGAAGCGGAACGTGATTCGGGAAGGAAAACCACTTAGCCCTTCCCAGTTCTGGTGAGGTGGTCTTACACCAGACGATGCGAGTAGGCATATGCATCTACCATCTAGGGTCGCTTCCACTGGAAGCATCGGCCTCAGACTCATTCTTTGATGGGCCCTAGTTTGACAGGGATA
Organism: Pissodes strobi; assembly: GCA_016904865.1. Lineage (NCBI taxonomy): Eukaryota > Metazoa > Arthropoda > Insecta > Coleoptera > Curculionidae > Pissodes > Pissodes strobi. Next base: position 187,781 of record MU182078.1, read on the forward strand.
AGAATGGGGTTTGTTGGGTCACTCCCAGGTGATCAGCTCCAGACTTTGTAGTTTGGTGTTCTCCAGCCTGGAGGAGGACGATGGGATTTGATGGGCCACATCTCGGGGCGAACTCGGAATGGCGGGGGTGTCACTCCCCGTAAACAAACTGCTCTCACCAGTTTGACGTTCCTGCCTACTAATACAATGCTGCCCCCCCTGTCACAAATTATCATTGATCAGCTCCAGAGTTTATACTTCGATGTTCTCCAGTCTGGGGGAGGACGATGAGATTTGATGGGCCACATCCCGTGGCAACTCGCAATGGCGCGGCGGGGGCGTCACTCCCCGTAATCAATATGCTATCACTAGTTTGAGGTGAGAACCGGTTCAATATGGGACCAGGACCGATTCGAAGCTCAAGGCCTTCAGATATCACCTGCCAGGTTTCACCCACTTGAACTCTAACAGTTTTAATTGTGAACATCCAGCATATCTAAGTTAGCTCATGACAAGTTAGTTTAGCTTTATTTTAGCACTAGTGCGCCCGTTCAAATTCTCCTATTGTTTCGGAAAAAGAAACTTTGGAGCCTCGGCGCACTAAACTAAACTGATCTAAACTAATCTAGATATGATGGACGACCAAATTTTAAAATGTTACAGATTAACAGGATGAAACCTGGTAGGTGACATCTGGTGCCGATCAGCTTGGAATTGATCCTGATGCAATACTGAACTGGCCCCATTTCAATCTTTAACTGGTTCTGATATCCTTTAAACCAATCCTGATACGATTTGAACTGGTCTTGAAAGAGTCTGATCCGCTATTAAATCGGTCCTGCACATGTTCTAAGTCGCTTTGAAACCGTTTTAAACTATTTGACTTAGTTTCTAATTAATCGCTCTAAATATAAGATTTTCTCCAATAAACTTTCATTTGAAAAGACGATTATTAATCATGGCCATTCAAGCGTTTACCATTTTAAAGTATTGCCTATTTTGCCGAAATGCTGCTTGAATTATTTTGAGTCCAATGCTGAACATTTTGTTTATTAAAAACTCCATTTATAAAAGATGTAGCCTACTTACTAAATATAATTTTCAGTGAATTGAACTCTGGTGTGATCAACGGTTCACAACGATTTTCTTGGAGAGATTAAACGATATTTAATTTTATATCATCATCAAATGCTTATATCGCAAATATTTTAGTAGATTTTTTACGTTTTCGTGCCATAATATTATGCCATAATATTTTTGATTAGGCAAAAGGCATGTACTTTCTTGATACTTCTTTTTATTCTCTGTTCTTACCATTTTCGCTTATTTTGTTATTGGCCGATCAAAATTTAATATTAACGGATCAATACTATTTGAACATAAAGTAAATCATCTACGGTCAAGCATATTGCTGCATTAAAATTTTATAAAAATAAGAAAATAGCCTAATTTGTTCATTTAATTTATCTTTTAAATATTTTGCTAAATATTCACTCAAATTATTTATGTAGAAGTGTTTGTTTAAATCAGCTATATCCCTATATGTTACATATAATATACCTAGAACTTGACATAGGAAATGGACAAATCTATATAGGTAGGTTGGAATACAATGTACAAAAAGAATGTATGCACTCCTTTATAGCTTTTATTATGTCTAAGGGAGCAATAAAGATAGATAAAGCAGTGTATATTCTTCGCAGCTATAAAACGGGATCATCGTGATAAGATTTTGATCTCTTTCCTGGACTCGACATGTTTTATTCAAAAGATGTGACTTAGATATAAAATATTATTCTCTATCTTTTAATAAATTAGTACTGATGTGGCTTTTGCAAATCTTCCTTTTTAATCATAATCTATATCGTATCTATGTCATGTGCGATTTACGGTTACGTTAAAATGAATATGTTATTATTTATTTGCTCTATTTTATGTAAGTTCTTATATTCGATTTTCAACCATACATTGTTATTATTGATATTTTATAGGGTCCTCTCAGTTTTGTGAATTGAAAAGAGTGAAGAGATATAAGCCGTAACTCGTCTTCCTTCCCTCGATAGCAATATATCTAATTCTAAGCTTGATTACATTCAACGCCGGTGTCAAAGACGAATAACCTGAATATTCATAAATCCGATATGAAGGATTCGTTCCTAAAGGATTAGCTAAACGTTATAGATAGCATATTTATCTTTTAGATTGGTCGTACCGGACCCAGGAAAATAGTGAAAACCAAATTTTTTGCGTTACAATTTTTATATTAGTTAAGATGCTATTGTCATTAACTTACAGCACATTAATTTAATATTACACACTCTCGTATCCAATCTAAGAATTACTTGATATTGAACATATTTTTAATCAATAAGTTGATCCGTTATTATTTTTCGATTGGGTCATTGTCTTGTATGCATAAGGATAACAACAACAACAACATGGTTCTTGAATAGCTGTCGGTTGTAATTAAGGGGAAACAGATCTCCTGGGAATGAGTTCCACAATGATGCGGAGCGCCAGACATAGGAGTTCTTGTAAAGCGATGTTTTAGGTGTTTCCAGTTGTACGACGAACTGGTGCGCTCTTGCTGTCTGTCGTGACTGTCTGACAGGTGTTGCCAGCGACGGGATGAGGCGGGCCAAATCCTGCGGGCATCTGCCGTAAAATTATCTGTAAAACAGGGACATCCCGACCACATGTCTGCGGTGTTCCAGACTATCCAGATTCCGGGTCAACTCCGGGTCGCCGATTATACGCACAGCTCTCTTCTGAATGGAATCCAGCAGCTTTAGATAGAATATCCCTCGTACCATAGCACACCCTTATTTGCGCTTTGTAGAGCAAGAGCAATTGCTCCGGTGTATAGAGTTTTTGTTGCGAAATAGTGCACCAAGTTTCTGGGAGGCTGATTTTGCGATGTTAGCAACGTTGTCATGCCAGGACATATTGCTGTTGACCGAGACACCCAGTAGTCCGATTGATGAGGATGAAGGAATGGTCAATCCTGCCATAATGATGGCAAGGCCCGCCGTATTGGCCCTCTTGGTAAACGTGGCTACTTGGGTCTTTGCTGCATTGAACTGGACCAAATTTTTGTCGTCCCAAGTTGAACTTTCTCCAGCTCTTGATTAATTGCTGTAATCTGCTCCTGTCTGCGGTGATAAGTCTCAGTCGCTGGTAAAGGTTTTTCTGATTTAAATTGGGATACAAGGGTACTGTCATCTGCAAAATTGTAAACAGGATTATTCGTTTCGGTCAGCAGGTCATTACTATAGATGAGGAACAGAGTTGGCGAAAGTAAAGCGCTCTGAGGCACGCCCGCGTTAATGGAGAATGTGCCTGAGATGTGTCCATCAACTGCAACGTGATGAAAGAGATCGGTTCTTAAGGAAACTAACAGTCCGAAGGACGGCAGTTTGTTGAGCAATCCGTCCTATCAAACGCTGTCGAATGCCTTCGAAATATCCAACGCAATCGCTCGAGACTCTCCGTAGTTCTCAAATGCCCTACTCTATATATGAGTGACAGAGGCAAATATATCTCCTGTCGATCTCTCTTTGCGAAAGCCGTATTGATTATCGCTGACTATTTCCTTCATCGTAATATGGACCAATCAGACAGCCCGATTTTCTGAATAAATATTGTTTAGATAAGTGATTATTGCACTAGACCTGTTTAACAGCGATTAAACTGCGTCCTCCATATTGGATTTCGTTTTGTCGATTGTAGCTGATTCTTGCAATTTTCATTAACGTTTTATGAAAAAACATTATTTTATAAATGGTTCGAATGATCTAATATTGATTTTTATGGCTAAAAACTCCGATTTTCTTTAAAATTTGTATTTCATTATTTTGGTATGAGGTGACAGAAAATGTCATATTTTGAAATATTTACATGTCGACTTTGATAAGCGGGCCTAGTCAAAGCATCATTGGGGTATGTAACCAAGGTGACTAATTCAGGAAATAATCTAGCCGTATACCACTCAAACTATGAATTCAATCGATTAAACTACGTTCAATATTTCTCGCATGATTTTTCTTTTTGGCAAATAGTTTCATGCAAAATAATTTATAAATAAAAACCCTCGACCACTTCGCGGTCTCGAGTTTTTATTAAATTATTTTGCATTCAACATTTTCCAGAGAAATCATGCTCAAAATATTGAATGTAGTTTAATCGATTAAATTCATAGTTCTCGTGATATAATATATGATTATTTAGTTGTTCTCAAAGTACTTGAGTAGTTGCTGATTGACTACACGTTCGATGACTTTGGAGATTATGGGAAGCAAGGCAGTTGGGCGCTGGTTTCAGGGCGTGGTTTTCTTGCCATTTTTTTGGAACAGGTTGCACTCGAGCGACTTTCCAAGAAGATGGGTAAAACCCTTTCGGTAAGACAGAAAAAAAAACTGGAAAAACGGGTGTTAGTTCGTTGGCGCAGTTCTTTAACACGATGGCAGGTATTTCGTTCGGGCCTGATGCTTTTTGCGTATCTAGTTCTTAAAGGATTTTGAATATCACGGTAATGAAACTTGACTTCTGCCATGGCACACGCCTGCCTTGGAGGCACCCAAGGTAGAGTGCGACGAAAACATTTTAGCTAACATGTTTGCTTTTTCCTTGGCTGTAGTCGCGGTGATGCCATGTTCGTCTGTCAGAGGTGGGAGAGACGTTTTTGTAAAGTTATTGCTTACTGCCTTTGCTACCGACCAGAAATTCCTGGAGCCACTGGGGCATTGCAAATGTTTATTCCTGATCCTTCGATTGTGTTTGTCCTTAGTTTGGGTTGCATCCGGAATATTTTGATCCTGGAAGCACTATCATGTTCATATATTCCTACTGTGGAACCCAGAACCACCAGCGCGGAAGCGGAAGGTGATTCGCGTAAACCACTTAGCTCTTCCCAGTTTTGAGTCACATTCTAAGGTCGAGAGACGTAGCGTTGCCAAATTTAAAGTTTACGAGTTACTGTAGGAAATGACCCAGGAAATGGTCAATAAACTAGTAAAAAGCGAGACACCAGACCTATTGATTTGTTTTTTCGATGCTGTCATCATATAAACATACTTTTTTCGTAATAAATTAAAACACTAAATAGCTATTTTCCCCGTTTTTGATCCACCAAAAACCGGTTCTGAAGTTCTTACATGCCAATCTGGCAATGCCGCTTCCCTTGGTTCCGCCTTGTTTTACCCCCAAAATATTTATAGTATGCGCATAGTAAAGTAAGTGCACCAATAGATTGAGAGCATGGAAGGTCGACGACCGACGGCTCTTCGCCATTCGAAGTATATATTATACTAAGTTGGTAACGTTTCAAAACCAGTGAAGGCACTGCTGTAAATATGTTTATCTAATTTAATTATATTATGTACCTAATCCGGGTACTTCCGATGTTTAAAATAAATAAAAAATATTGTCACGACTAACAACCATCCGAACGTTTTTGTGCTACCCTATAGAACTGGCCTTGCAGCGTGCCGCTTCTCTGTCTGTATGAGTCATCGGCCGGCCGCATTTTTCCGTTTCCTATGTGGTTACCGCTACATGGAGCGCTAATCATATAGGATTTGTTAAGCTATATCTGACGTCGCGTTTCCTATTAGGCCAGCGCTCACTGACACTACTATCCGTTGACATATCCATCAATTTTGACGTTAATAATTATGGGTGCAATAATTTTGTAATATTTCTCGTTGTGTCTCGTTATTTCTCGTATTATTATTTCTGTTTACTCTCGTGTAATGGAAGAGATAATTAAAAAGTTTGATACTACGTGTAAATTTATAAGTTGTGTGAGAAAGAAGAAGAATGAATACGAAATAGTTTTGCGTACCAAAGTAAATTCTCCAGACTACGATGAACAGTGTATGCAGTGGATAAACAAGTTTTCTGCTGCTACAAAAACGCAATGGATTGTTTTACAAAATTATGCAAATTTGCAGAGGCTTCATTATTGAAAAGATTTTCTTTGTCATCACAGCAAAAAAAATAAAAACCGCAAAAACGAAAGCACAAGTCAGCGAAACAAAGATTGTCCTGCAAAGATTATATACAAAGTTAAAAAAACAAATAGATTTACTAAATACAGAGAGCCTCTTTTGAAAGAAAACTTGAATGCAGTAATTGAGGGAGGTACCGATTGTTATAAAAAAAATGTTTTCATTGACTTTATTTGTATTTTATTGAAACAGATTTACTACAAACACACTCATCGAATTCATGTTGCGGAACGTACAGCTTTTTACGCATGAATGCGTAAACGAAAGAAAAGTTTTACAAGTATTTTGAAGACGCACTGTCGGCTAGCGAAGCAAAATCATTTCACAGATCTTCGCTGGTAGCAACTACACCTTTAGAAGAAGTATGTGAAGTACTGGCTAATGGTCACATTAATCCTATTGATCGTTCCATTTATCATTTGTACCAAACTTGGAGGTATGTTTTCAATAATTTCATTTTTTGGATCAACTTTCGCTTAGCTGAAATCAGTTATGTAAGAAATATTTGTTTATTTAGTATAGAGCAACCTCCCCAAATACAAAATCATAAAAAAAATTCTACGGAAATGCATCATTTTTATTTTTCGACTCTAGAATAAATGAAATCAGTTACATGAAAACATGTTTCTGTTTTACATTCTAAATATTTTTCTAAACATAATACCCCAAAAAGCTTCTTGCGGAAATAAGTCGTTTTCATTTTTTGAGTTAGTTTGGGTTGGCTTTGGTTAGTTTGCGTTAGCTTTGGTTAGTTTGGGTTAGTTTCGTCTCGTTTAAGCCACGACGCACTTGCGTGAAAAAAGGCTTGGCAAATCAACCGAATGCCAAAAGTCATTAAAATAATCATTAACCTATTATAAAAGGTTTTTATCTTATTAATTTAATAAAAGTTATTAACTCTGCAAGGCGTTTTATTAATTAGTACAAACCAACCCAGTGTCAAAAGTCATGCAGTTTTCATAATAATAAAGTGTATGAATTGTAACCGCATGGTTTGCACAATGATCTCAGATATTTAATTTGCATAATAATAATAATATGTGCGCTGGCCTAATAGGAAACGCGATGCCGGATATAGCTTAACAAATCCTATAGGATTAGCGCTCCACGTAGCGGTAACCAAATAGGAAACGGAAAAATGCCGCACGGCCGGCCGTGAAGATTCAGGAACGCTGGAATTATCTCGATGGCCTGGTCTTGGAATACTTCCCGAATATTCGTGATAGATTTGAGATTATATATAAGGAGCAGACCTAAGGCGAATGTTAGTTAGTTAGTTAATCATTGAGCGTTGAATTATAAAGAACTAATAGTTGTAAAGTTATAAGAGTAGTTTAGTGTGATTAATTGTACACAGTCATATAGAATAAAGAGAGTATTAGTTTAAAATAGTGAAAGTTGTAATTTCGTTCAGAACCCACGGAAAAACGTAACAATATATTTTTAAGTAGGTCTTATTGTTTATTAATACAATAGCTTTATAGAAATACCTTAACACTATACCGGCTTAGCAAATCTAAATAAACCAATTATAGACAATTTGATTGATCTGCGCTAAATAAAGTCATGTTACAACATTACTAAAAAATACTCTAGATTTAATCTTTTTTACAAGCTTTTATTTACTTTCACCTGTGGGTCTGTCTGTAGTCAAATCTTGCAAGCTGAATTAGAACTACTTCTAAATGTCCGATTGACTTGAAATTTGGTACACGTTTATAGTTCCAATGACAATATAATACTATAATGTTGTTAAGTTTACACCTCCCCCCTTTCAAGGGTAGGAGAGGGGAGCACTACTTAAAGTATGTCCGATTTCGTTTAAAATTGGCATGTGGGGGTTTTTAGGGACAAGGAATATGAATTTTTTATCAGATTTTGAAAATTCAAAATGGCGGATTTAACATGGCCGATTTTGGGTAAAATGTTGCAAGTCAATTTTAGCTGACTTCTACATATTCAATTGGCTTCAAATTTGGTATCCGTTTGTAGTTCAAATGAAAATATAAAACTATGATGTTGCTTACACTTCCCCCACTCTTTCAAGGGTACGGGAAGGGGGCACTACTTAAAGTATGTCCGATTTCGTTTAAAATTGGTATATGGGTTTTTTGGGGTCAAGGAATATGAATTTTTAATCAGATTTTGTAAATTCAAAATGTTGCAAGTCAATTTTAGCTGATTTCTACATATTCAATTGGCTTCAAATTTGGTATGCGTTTGTAGTTCAAATGTTGTGTGTTGCTTACACTCCCCCCCTCCCTTTAAAAGTTAGCGGTGAGGGAATTACTTAAAGTATGGTGGATTTCGTTTAAAATTGGTACATGGGGGTTTTTAGGGACAAGGAATATACATTCTTTATCAGATTTTGAAAATTCATAATGACGGATTCAAAATGGCTTTTATTATAGACTACGAATCTAAGTTTTATAAATAAAAATATAATATTTACTAAATTTGTGATTTTGCTATCCCATAATACTAAAAAGTAAAAAATAAATAAACGTAAAAAAAAATTAAAACAAGCTTTTATTTAAATGCACTAAAATAAAGAAAATAAAGTTTGGAGTAAATCAAACCCATTATTTTGTTACATTAAACATTTTTATATGATATAAAAGCTTGTCGCGAGAAATTTAAACACGAAAATCTTGCGCCAAGCTTTTATATCATATAAAAATGTTTAATGTAACAAAATAATGGGTTTGATTTACTTCAAAGTATATATTTTTTTCTTTTTAGTGCATTTAAATGAAAGCTTGTTTTTAATTTTATTTCTACGTTTATTTATTTCTAGATATTCCAGTTTATTTAGGAGATTTTTTTCAGTGTAGTAGCATTTATAATGAAATGAAAATATATTTTTAATAGGTATTTAATAGAAGAAAATAGTTATTAAGCTACTTTTTGAATATATGTAGTCATTAACCAAATATTTGTCATATTTATATGTTTTTAAATAAATGTTGTTTGCTTCATTTCCTTTTTATTTGTCCCAGGAATAATGATAACCAATTTATTTATAGGCTAGCAGTGGGATGATTTAATTTTTCGTTTAGCCATTGAGAGCAGGACAACCCTATGTGTCACGAAAACGTTTAAATCGAGATAAAATTGCGTATTTTTGGTATCTCATAAATTCCGAGATCAAATTTGAAATTATTCAGGAAATAAGTTTTTGGAAATTTTATTTCAATATTAGCTGCTGAATAGTATATTATGCAATGACCATTCATTATGACATTCGCCTACGGCTCATGTCATATTCTCATGCTCGGCTCTTAATACCCGTTAAATGTATGTTGAATATACTTTTTCTACGAACATTAACCCTGAATTATATTAACCCTGCATTATAAAAATCTCTCGATTTTTCCAAATAACTATTTTTATACTTTTTCCCAAATACCTTTTTATGTTAAAAATAATTGCGTTTTGCTATCAGCACTTATTTACTTGCAGAAAAGCATATAAGTATTTCACACACGTTCCTTTTAAAATTTCGTTCCAGCTCATGTGGAAAGTGACTTTTCCGCACTCGACTACATGCCTAAACTCCGCTGTGTGTCGTTTGATCAACTTGCAGTCGCGTTCGGAAAAGTATCACTTTCCGCATTCATTAGCAAAATGACTATTTTGTGTTAACTAACCTTCAGAACTCATATCATAGGTGTATGATGACCTTACTATTATAGGAATCATAATTTCAAAAGTCATAGAATTATTTAATGGTTGATTTTGATGTAACCTTTTCAGTAAAAGAAATATATTGGACTTTCATTGCCTGATTTTTCGATTGACTTGTACTTTCAATCGCTAAGAAAACTTCTTAGATTAGGAGCTAGCGTATTAATGCAATGTGCAGAAAATCGTAAAAAGCACTTGCCTCTTAACTGAATGGTGACCTGAATAGTTTGCACTTTTTATGTTGCTTAACACATTGCCATCCATATCTGGCATATGTGATATACCGTGCTGTTTCCTGAGGGGCCACGTCTGTCATATATGCAAGACGGCCAATAGTATTCACTACCAGGCCGCGTCTGGCACACTTTATCGTATGGGACAATAATGTGTGGCCTGCCACGAATATATTGGTAAACTTCGTTTGAGCAAATTCGAATATTTACTTCCATAATTCAAATAATTTCATAATTTTAGGTTTATCATTCAAAAATATTTATTTTCAACTTTAGGAACAAATTTAGGAACTAAAATTATGTTTACATATTATGTATTGTAACGTTGTAATTGTACCTGAATATTATATCTCAATTTTCTCTGTGTATCCGTTAAATTGTGGTATCGATTATCACAACATTACTATTACGAGTGGATTTCAGTACTCCGACCCACTTAACAGCTGGCGCCTTCCGAAGATGCGGATGAAAATAGGATATATAACGAAGGAGGTGAAAAGTTGAATCCTTCTCGTTCAGCACTCCTACTGCCTTGTGGCGATTAAGTTTCAACTGCTGGTTGATGATTTCCAGGTAGCATTTCTTGTTAATATTACAAAGCGTAGTAACGCGTATCTTTTGTTAGAGTACCGGCTATGCTGTTGTGAAACGTCGTGTGGTAAGTGGTCATCTCCAGCTTGGACCAGACAGAAAGTTTAGTGTAGCCTGGTAATCCCGACTGGTACCTTGCCTGGGTCTTTCAATTACCGAGGACAATACACATCGTCAAGTCTGGTAGGATCAATTTCAATTAATAATAAATCAGCACGGCTAATATGTTGAGCTTTGTTCTTGATTTATCGTGCTACTACCTTTCATTTTTCAAGTGAAAAGACCAAATAAAATCTACCCAGAAACACCTACTGGAAATATTACTTCCAGAAAGTTTTAGTTCGCTGAACTTTTTAATAAGAGACAGTCCTCTAATAAACTGTAATTTTCCTCCCTTGGTATTATCTAAATTTATATCGAACAAATAAGGCGGTTATGCCATTTATATTAAGTTAATCATTTCTATCTGTAAAACCCATGACAAAAATTTAATATAACTTATTTAAACCTTATTATTGAACGTTTCGCCTTGATATCGGTCAATTCAGCTCAATTTTACTTACTTGGTGCGGCTATATTTATTTCTATATATTTTATTGAGTAAATCCCTTTTAGTTTAGCATTTTGGAGACATTTTAGAAGTCTTCTATATTCCAGCTGCCAAGGGAATAAGCTAAGCGTAGTTTAGTGGATATTTATTCCCTAATTTCAACATATATATATTGTTACATATTTAAGCAATAATAACTGGGTAATATTAACTCCTCTCTTTAATTATTAATTAGCATTGAGGTTTTTTATTGAGATTTTTATATAGTAATTAGTAACGTTAATTTATTGATTAGAAACTTGCTAGTACCATAGCTAGTACTACTTTTTGATTTGAAGTTTAATGACAATGAGTCGCAGGCCTAAATCGTTTAACTGATGCTTGATTGTTGTAATTTCTAGTGTTAAAGTGTCAAAATGAAACTTAATTAACATAGCAATTGATACATTATAATTTGAACATTAATTGCCACTTTTGGAGTATATAGGTCCGCTTAAGTGATATTCCATAAATTTTTTAGCATAATATTAACCATCAGAAATCAGAAAGTCTTCTAAATTTTAAGAAAGTAGATTGTTTTACCCAAGTAGTATTTTTTTAATAAACTGGTTGTTTGCATTCCTGGTGTTTATTATCGCAACTGTATTTAGGCTATAATTCAGTCTTATTCTAATTTTATTTTACTCTTTTTCACAGGATATTTTTTCTAATTTTATTATCCGATTTTCAGACAGATAGAATTTCTACTAAATTTCGTACAGTACAAATTTAGTGGCGCCCGTTCTAACTGCCATAAACTTTAACCCACGCCTTTAAAAAGAATAAAATCACAAACGAGTGAGTGAGCTGGGCATATGAACCAGCTGAAAGCGCAATTGGCGAATAAAGTTGGTTACAGTTGTGACATTCCGTTTTAGTCGCTAACTAGAAGTGAATTTTGTTGTACGCCCCTGGTATTATTTCGGGCTTACATTTCAGTTCGACATTTAGATCCGCGATTTAATACAACCTCATAATTATCAGGCGCCTTTATCATACTCTCTGTCGTTTCATGTTTTGTTGGTTGCATTATGTGGGAGTTCTGCGCGTCGTTCTCATTTTTCTGGCGCGAGACGACCCCTTCGTTCTCCGGCTGGTACCGGGCCCTTTGCTAGCCAAGCTTTTCTCGTTCTCGTTAGTTTTAGTGCCGTAGATGCAGGAATAACTCGTTGGACGAGATTTTGGAATTGGCTTTGTCTAGTTTCGGCCGCTTTGTGTCGCGTAGTGTGCCTTCATTTTAAGAGGTAAGTTTCTATATTAATTGCAATGTTTTGTGTTCTCGTGTCTTTAATATTTGCATGGTTGTATTATTTTGCTTTTGATTCATTTCGGACCCGATTTAATAAGCTTAATTGATCGGCGTGACGTCATCCCGATTAGAGATTACTTAAGGTTGAGGGTTTTTTATTATTCGGATGGCGTAGTTTATTATTTAATAATCATTAAAAATAACCGTTTTCATTCATATCAGACTCGATTCAGTGGCTTGATTGATCGGCGTGGCGTCAATTTGATTAGAGAGTTATTAAGGCTTATATGTTTTGTATTCGGATGGCTTAATCATTTGTATTTACTCGCGGAGCTTCTCGCTTGATTCAGTTAATCGTTATCTTTCACTTCGGTCTCGATTTATTAGCTTGATTGATCGGAATGATGTCAAGTTAATTAGAGATTTATTAAAGCTTTTGGGCATTTGTATTTGAATGAAATGGTCATTATTACTTATTCACGGGGTCTTGCGATTAGCCAAATTAATCGTGTTTATTTTATTTCCGACGAAATGTAATGTAGATTTTCGTTAATTTAGTAGTGTGATTTATTTGACCTTTTCGTAGCGGTTTAGCGGCGAGTGTAAAATTTCACCATTGATTTCTATGTTTATTTATCAAAGGCATCTACTGTCTACGGCAATAAGTTGTAATTAGTGCTAAAACCCCTAATTTCATGGAATTTTATTTATAACCGAAGTTAGAATCGATGCAATGGGGAATTATTGTTTTTATCTTTAATTCTAATGATTAATCTTGCAATTAACTTCTAGTGATTTGTGTGGGTAGTTGATTACAATTATTAATTAGACACTAAACCGGGAAATTCGGTTGTTAATAGTTAGGTAATGCAGTTTTCTTTCTTATTAGTTTTCGTTCCCAAGGGAAGCCATCAGATCGGATAGCGTTATTTAATGCAGAATACACATTTTTCGCATATTTTCGTTCATTGTTGTTTACCTTATTGAACTTTATTATCGATTTATTAAAATAAAGGTAGAGGCAGCCTTACTAGTGTTTTGGTGGAGACATTCTTTTAAGCGCTTCTTACCGGCAAGGTTTACCTTGGGGAGCGGAGGTCTCGCAGCAGGTTCCACGAATAACACGGGGATCTCCAGTTTGGTCCGTAACGAACTCGGTGGCGCCCAATGAACCTTTCTCCGGTTAATTGAGCAGCGGACAACTTCCGTGCTCACTTTACAGCTTGCTACGGGGCCTTGCATTCCGACCTTGCCGGGTGTTTATTTTAACGGAGGATATCTGGTCGAATTCGGTAAGTGTCCACTAATACTAATCTCGGTGAAACTCGTCATAGCTCCACGAGCATTCAAGATCTTTTGCTCTCTTTTTTTAAAAAAGGAAAATGAAATAAATTAAAAATAATAAAAAAAATAAAAAGTTTATTACACAGAATATAAAAACAAAAAAATATAGTAAAAAATAAAAAAAATCAAATTTTTAGGAAAGAAATCAGGCTGGTCTGAAATAAATGGAAAATTAAAACCGTATAACTATTTATGATTTGAATTGAAACATTCTAAACATATTTCTGGTTCATCTGGGCACTTGTCATAATAGGTATAGACCATTTTTGATCGATTTTTAGCAACTTTTCTATCTTCAGAATCCTTGAGTTTGGCATAGCAAACACTTCAATATCTTAAATTTTTTTTCCTTGGTCATTCAGTCTTACTTTTAAAAGATGAGCATTTCGTTGACACGACCTTTTACCTTTTTTTGCGTTTTCATCCTTTTATTGTAGTAACTGCTCGACTCATATATCGCGAAAAACGCGAATTGATATTTTTTTACAAATTTTTTTAACACGACCCAAAAGTTCACGACAGCTACACCTGATGAAAGCTCCACGCCTAACTTTCTGCACCATTTGATGCCTTTGCTCAGAGAGGTAACATACGACATCTGATCTGACAAGTATACTGCCCTTTTATTTATATTGCTTTTGGCTTTTTTTTGCGGGAGCATCAATTGGCTGGGCTATTTTCTCTGCTGACGGAGTAGCGCCTGAAATATGAATAGGAGATAAATGGACCTGGTTGGTTTTTGTTGCCCCTGTGACAGTAGTATCGGCTTGGCTCGTTGATGGTTGGTTTAAAGATGAACCAAGAATAATGTCAGGTGTGATGAAGCCAAAATTTTGCTGGTCGAAAGTTGTGGCTCATCATTATTTAATGTCCTCAAGTTTTAAATAAAATTATGTGGTATGTCAATCATAATTGGTGGATGTTTAGTAGATAGCATTCTTACGTCTCTGGTGTCCCGCCATTTCAGCACTACCATACCATTTTCATCTTCTTTGGAGATAAGGCCTCCTCGTTGTAATTTTGCCAACATAACGTCTTTTGGAATATATTTTTGTTAACCCGTACTGTATCAACTACGTGTATTTGATTTTCCAACATTAATTTAGCAAGTTCTAACAGTATAAAAATTATCGATATATAGGATTCTACCATCATTTAGCAGTAGTCTAGTCAATTCCATGCAGATGGTTGTTGCCAAGCCGACCTCTCGCTCACCATCTCTTGATTTTCCGGCATAAATTTTCAAGATCCATCTGTTGAACCCAGTTTGAAAAATTCCATTTCGTAATATATTGGCAATATATTGCCTAAAAATAAGTCCGCCTCTCCAGAGAACTAGTGTCTCATTGATGACAATATCTTGATCCGAGTAAAATAATTGTTGGAAATTTCTTTCCAATATGGTAACAAGAGGTTGAACTTTGGCTTATCTATCTTCTTCTTGGATAGTCTCGTTATATCTAAAATGCAGCATACTGAGCAACATTTGGAACCGGTTTCTAAACATAATGGACGGAGGAATGTGTTGCTTATAAATATCATGTTATGCCCAGTAAGCAGGAAGAGACATAAGCCAAACCAGTCCCATCCAAATTGTTAGTCCAAAATTTCCTTTATCCCTTCAGGATTGGTTCTACTCCATATTTTGTGCCTGGCACATTTCTCTTTTTTTATGACATAGATTGCTCTGCGAAATGGTTAGTTTCCACAACAATAAGACTCAGAGCATCGTCATCAATTAAAAGGTTTAACACATCGCGAGGGGCAACGTCCTTCGCAATATTTTTTTGCACTGCTGTTCTCAGTAAATATAAAATTATTGTGGTGTCGGAACATAATCACTCCAAGTAGAGCTTCGTAAAGTTGTCGTGTTTTGTTGTGTCTTGATCTACCCATTCAGCCCCTTCTTCCTCTCTATCCCTCTGTAACAATTCACCTATGCTTCCTTCAGATGAGCTGTCATTTTCTGATGTGCAGATCCATAACCGAATCATTCGAGCTAAATTCATCTCGACCACTTTGGTCGTGTAACGGTTCGATTTTGCCAATTTTAAACTTTCATTTATATGCCGC
>MU182078.1:204891-227971 GCA_016904865.1 Pissodes strobi
TGCTTTCCATTTCTAGTCATGTACTTTTTGTTGATTTATTTTTGTTCTTGCACAGATCACATCAAATCTTCCGAAAATTGGCAGATATTTCTCGTCACACATATGTTCATTGATGTCTTGAAATCTTTGCTCGAAGATCCTATAATCAGCTTGATTTATTCCATCTATGAATGCTCATTATTTGTAAAATTCCTTGCACTGTCTATCATGGTATGAGTCAAAGAACACTTAGAGAGAATACAGAACACAAAATCAGTACCTAAAATGGAGAAACAGTAAAATCAGGATTAGAAAACATGTTTGGAACAAACAACATAGAATTCAGTGGTGACAGGCGACAGTAGTTCATAAAGGACAACACTGGTATAACGGCACTTGAAGTAAGCAGTATAAAGGAATGCTCAGTAATCCATCCAGAAGAAGGTTTTGGAAACCTCTTCTAAGTACGATATAAGATTTTAAACTAACAGCTTAATATCTGATTAAGAGTTAAATGCATTTCACAGTTCACCGCCCATGATATTAATACATAAGTTCGTAACCTAAGAAGTTTTATCAGTATTCACTTGATAAAGATTTAAGACACAAGTTAATCGAAGCGCTCTGATTTAAAAAATAAAGGCACATACATAAAGCCGGGGCCGCACATGCGGCATTGGACGATCTCCGAGCAAGGGTTTGCCGAACAGCGTACGGGAAGTTTGCAGTTTGGCAAATCGTTCGGCAACTCGCCTTTTCCCGCGCGGTGTCGGTAAATTTGCATGCATCAAAGAGGACGAGCGCTCGTCTCGCTATTGTTCGTAAAGTCATCCACACGTCCAGACATTTGTAGTTCGCCTTTAATAACGTCTGGAGATTGTGAGAGTGAAGTTTTGTTTCACCTAGTAAGCAAGTGATATTTTGTAGGTATTGTGGCATTTTTGCGTAGATTGAATTTTGTTTATATACATACATATTCATTATTTAGGTAGCTACTTTTCTTTATGCAGCATATTTTTACTTTACTTTTATTAATCTGAAATCCAGCAGGTATCTAGGATTTTTTTCTCGAGGGGAGTCTGACCATTTGCGGGATAATAGTCTCTCAGGCCTAGAGCCATAAAAATCGGCCGCATAATACGACAAAAGCAGCCGCAGCAATTGTCAGAGAATCATCGCTATTCATGTTTATTTTCAAACTAAACTTTCTGACGAACATTCGGCGTTTCCCACTTTTTCGATCGGAGTTCGGCAATGCCCGCATGTTTGGATAAAAAGCGAACTCCGTTTGGCTAGATTCGGTAGTTGGCGAACATTCGCAGTTCACAGACTGCCGCATGTGCGACCCCGGCTTTATGTATTGCATTTTACCAATTTCGAATTCCATTCCATTGTCCGCTGATGCTTCCTCTATTATTCATAGTAGTCCTTTCATTTGTGTTTGTGTTTTTGCATATATTTTGATCATCATCATCCATATAGAGAAAGTGGTAAATTTTGTGTTTTACTTGTGCCCAACGTTTGATTTCCTATTATTTAATATATTGGAAAGTATAGATTCAGGCAGATACAGAACCATAATGTGCTTAGCGAGCCTTCTTGAAAAACTCTTCTAATTTTTATGGAGTGGGTTTTTATTTCCTTCTTCCTGTTGTTAAGTTTTTGCTTCCTCTTGCGGTGTCCATGTTGGTTGGCAAGTATAGTTGGATGTATTTTGTAAATTTCCATTATTTTCTTAGGTTATGAATGTGGCGCAGAGTTGAAAGCTTTCTTGTAATCTTATTGCAAACATGTTCGCAGGTTCCTTTGTTGTTTTTCTGCTTTTCTCATTACAACAGACTTTATCATTAACTGCTCCTTAAATCCTTGATCGTTCATTCTACAGCCCTTTTTCCCTTCCAAAATTACCTTAAATTTTTAAAGATGTTCATCTATTTTCTGGCATACAGCTAATGTTTTTATTTTGCATAGTGTCTGCAAACATGTTATTGGTCCATAATTAGCTGGATCTTCTTTGTTGCAATTTTTCGGTTTTATAAATGTTTCCTTTCTGTTAGAAATTGTGGTAATAGTTGTGGGTTGTCCATTACTATATTTATTTATTTAGTAAAGTGTCTACATCGGTGTGAACTGTGTATAACAAATGTGTTGCATTTGGTCATTTCCTGGGGGTTTCCAGTTATTTGTGTTTTTATAGTGTTTGCCAGTTCGTTTGTCGTTATTTTGTATTTCTTATGGTGATTTTGTGTCTTCATGTATTTTTTCTTCTTCTTTAACCCATGATGGAGTGCGATTATGTTGTAAGGGTTTTGACCAAATTCCTTCCAGAACACGGCGATTTCTTCTTTACATGGTGATATTACTTCAATTTCCATTGCTGTTATATTCTTATAGAATAGTTTTTCATTGCGGCTTAAGAGAACGGAATATCCTTATCTTTTACTGGAATCATATTATCTGCGTAGACTTGCTGCGTATACTGTTAATTTTTGTTTGAGAGTGTCCAAGGTTTCTCTAATTGGTTGCTGTTTATTTTCTGTTATATTTTCAATGTGTTTTAAAATTTTCTATAATTGGTTTCCATTTATAACTGCATTTGTCTTCCTATATCAGCTCTGAGCTTTATTATATTATTTCAAAATCTTCTTATTGCTTT
The DNA here is from genome assembly GCA_016904865.1 of Pissodes strobi. Lineage (NCBI taxonomy): Eukaryota > Metazoa > Arthropoda > Insecta > Coleoptera > Curculionidae > Pissodes > Pissodes strobi. Next base: position 207,527 of record MU182078.1, read on the forward strand.
GAGTTTTGGTTTTCGCGTTCTAAAGTTTTCTGTTTGTTACATAATAATACTGTTGAGGCTGCGTAAATATCTTTCAGTGTGCTTAGGCTGTCTTGGTATCCGGCAATAATTTCTCTGTTCATCGTGTCTATTAATAGATTTGTGTCTTCTTTAAAGTGTAATTTCGGAAGTACATTTTTCATAGTTGGATTGCTACCTCCCCAGATTGTTAAAAAAAAATTTAATTTCTCTTATAGTTTCTGTTTGCGATCTTCATTTGATGTTTATCTTCCACGCAGTCTTATTATACTATTCGACATAAGAGTGATAATTCTTGCTTATCTGTCATTTGTATTAAGCATGGTATTTGGTATTTCTTGCTTGTTTGTATGCATTGTGTTCGTTTCTTCCTTATCTTTCAGTTTCTTTGCAACTCCTTTTTATTTTTGTTCTTTAGTATTACACACTTTTCGTCTCAATCTTTGTTCTGTGATACCCTCAACAAGATTGGGGTATTTTATAGTGAAAAGTCTGTGCAGTTTTGAGCGATATCCCGTTGTTATATTCTTAAGTTTTGATGTAAGGTAATAAGAACGCATGACAGTGTGGTTCATTTCGTCATTCCGTGCTACGCATTGACGGGCTCGTTCTGCAATGTTGATTGTTGGCTGTTCCAACAAAATACTTCGGGCAGCTGCAATGACCGTGTGGTCATCTTTATTTTGATCAAGGGACCAGTTCCTGCAATAATTCTGTTATTAATGCCGCTCATCAGAGGATTCTTGACAAACGTTCTTAGGTTCATCGATATCTTTCATTTGCGGTGTGAGTAATCCAAAATATTTCACTTCAGAATTGCCAATCAGTAGTCCGTAAATTGTCTTGGTATGCTTCCTTTTTTCCTTATTGTGAGCTTGTTAGTAAAGGGTATTTTCTTCATTTGCGTCTCTGTTGCTAATGGTAGGTGTAACTTTTAAGCTTTAGCGCAGGAGATACGGCGCTCTTGCCCTACTGCCAGGTAACTGGGACTCGTGTGGCCGCCATGCCACTCCCCAAATAGCTACCCACTGCAGACCGACTATATTACTATTAACGCAATTATATATTTATATTCTTATTTTCATTATTACTATTACTCTTCCGGCGATCTACTAAAATATATCATAGAATGTATTTATAAGTCTCACAAAATGAATTTGATACAAAATTGAACATTTTGTTTTTCTTTCGGTTATTGGAAATTGTGCGCTTTTATTTAATTGGCGTACTATTTAAATATAGTCAGAAATGAAATTTTCCAAACAATAAATGGCATTAATATAAATTTGAAAGAGGCTTTTGTGCAATTTTAATTTAAATCTATTGAAAACATTTTCATTACAAATGCAAACAAATGGCTATCATCGTATTTTAATTGAAAGAAATTTCCTGTCAAATGCGACTTCCTAATATTAAATATATTTATTGTTCGACTATAAATTTAATATTAGATTTTTGAACTTAATTCATTTAACTAATTTGATGTTGAACCACTGAATCGAAAGAACAACTAACATATTATATAGGTCTAGGCCGTTCTGTTTTATATTATTTTTAATCATTATATGAAAATATCTGATGCTGTGATGCTAGTTGCGACAAAATATATTTTTCTGAGAGCAGCAAGCTCGAATGTAAGGTCTCATGGGAAAATTTCCGTAACTTCATCCAGTAGGAGATATTCGGGAAGATAATTTAAAATATAATCATGCAAATTTGAAAACTTTTATATTCCGTTGAATGGCATTTGTAATTCTTGTTTTATGATCAAATAAGCAAGGAGTCAAAAAAGTTATAGATACATCAAAACAAATGCTCGTTTTAAAAAACCGCTACTAAAGAATAGAGATCAGAAAAGTAAAGAAACCGCATTGGAAAAAATGCTTCATTCCAATTTATATGATATAAAATACTGAGCTAGTTTATGAACTGTAATAAAGGATAGAAACTACGTCCGAAAAACTCTACGTCTGAAAAACTACAATTTTTACTTCTTAAAGGATTGATTGCTCAACAACCTTTTCTATTGAGGTGCATGCTTTTCGATTATTATAGGTGCCATCATATTGCTAGTAGGTGCTTTTGTCACCTTATATTTGAAATTATGGGAAGACGCAGTGAACATTTTTAATTATTTTCGAAAGACGTTTGACGAATTACATCAGAAACTAGCAAATGGTTTGCAATTCTCCGATACAGAAAAAGCGTTAATACAGTGAGTTTGAGATAAATAATAATTAGCAAAATTAATTGAAATCCGTATTAGGGTTTAAATAAACAATTTTCAAAATGAAAGTCTGGTTCACTTAATAATAAATTCTGCAGCTCTAATTTTTTTAAATAAACTCACTCTAACAATAATGGCAGATAAGAAAGACGAATGGTGTAAAAGTTTTTACAAAATAACACAATTTTTCAATCTCTCAATCACTGAAACAATCTGAATGTAATCTTTATTGTTCTTAAGGCTCAAGCTCATCAAACTGTGTTCCGCAAATTTCTGATATCGTTAGACGGTGAGTTGGATGATTATTTCCCGACGACTGCGTATTACCAAAAGACAAAGAGGCTACATATGGCGAATTTGATGATATTAGGGGTAAAGGTGAAAAATATATTAGAAGAAGTTGTAGAGGTTTTAGATGGTGGATTCAAGTTGCGGAGTAGTTAGGTGCTGAGTAGTTAGGTTATATTAGTGGGTTCGGGGACAACACATTCGTAGCAGCTGAAAAAGTTCTAGATGGTAGACTGAGTGAAAGATAGGTTTCAACATTTTTCAGTTCCATCATAATTCTTAATACTTTCGATCGAAACATAGTCGTTCATATTTCATTGAATGGTCTTAAGGTTAGCAAAAGGGATACCAAAAAAGCTCTATAATCAGTGACTCCTCTCACTGTCCTTAAGAAATTAAAGTAGTTCATCTTCATGTGGCCAATCAAATTACATCGTCCCCCTTCAGGCTGGAGAACACCGAAGTACAAAGTCTGAAGCTGATCAATGACAGTTTGTGACAAGCGGGGCTGCATTATATTAGCTGGCAGGAACGGCAAAATGGTGTGAGTAATTACGGGCAGTGACGCCCCCGCCATTCCGACTTGCCACGGGATGTGGCTCATGAAATCCTATCGTCCTCCTCCGGGCTGGAGAACACTGAAGTACAAAGTTTGAAGCCAATCAATGACAGTTTGTGGCAAACGGGGCTGAATTGTATTAGCTGGCAGGAACATCAAACTGATGAGAACAGTTTGAATACGGGAAGTGACGCCCCCGCCATTTCGAGTTGCCACAAGATGTGGTCCATCAAATCCCTCGCCCTCCTTCAGGCTGGAGAACATCAGTGTACAAAGTCTGATTCTGACCACTGGGGAGTGACATAGCAAACCTCATTCTAACCCTGTCACACAAGGGACCACCAAACGAATAAGTCTGAGGCCGATATTTCCAGTGGAAGCGGCCCTAGGTGCTTTACTAGGTGGTTTCGGGATTTACAGTTGGAATATATAAACATGATGGCACTTCCATGATCAAAACATTGCCGAGGTAATTTCCAAGGCCATTGGGGGCACGAATTATGTGTTTTAAGTTGAAACACACCTTTTTAAAAACTAACTTTATTAAAATTAAAGTATAAATTCTTTTGACTAACAAAATAACTGCATTCGAAACGATAGTTAATTGTTAAGTGACTTCTAAAAGTAATTCAATTAGGTGTTTTCGATAAGTAGGTTAGTGTAAATATGTAGAATAAGCATAACAATAATATATATCGAAAATAATATAAACATGTAATATTGGAATCCATGACGACAGCTCGGGGTCATCGCATTGTCGGAATTGGGTTACATATCTCCTCCCTCCTCAAGATCGGAAAACATGGGTGACGCTGTTTTTCGAAGCGGAATTTGGGTCAAGATATTTTCTTCGTTTGGCTTCTTTTTCTTTTTCAGGATTTTCCATGTACCATAGAATGCTGCCATTAGGATAACCATGATAGTTAATATTGTTAACGAGATTATCCAGTTGTTAGAGGGTGGGATCTCGGTGAGATGAAGTTTGACAGTTGATAACATTTTTTGTGCATGGTATAATTCTTCTAGGTTTACCTCTTGTAGTTGCAGGTTAGAGACAGGAATTTTTGAGCCTAAATATGAGAATTTCAGCAATTGCATAACGTACTGGAATTCCGTTTTCTTCTCCTTTTCGTATATTTTATTTTCGATCTCGATCGGACAACTTGGTATCGTTACGCCACTGGGTTCGGTGATTTTGTGTAATCCTTGTTGACATTTATTCTGTATGATGGTTTCTCCAAATGGTATTACAAGAATTTCTTCTCCATTGAGACGCTAAATGCTTGTTTTCTTGTAGTAAATGTTTGTTATTGGGCACTGGTTTTTGGTTGTAGTTAGTAGTTCGTAGAGGCAGTGTTCGTCTTTGGATAGAGAATTTACATATGAAGATGTTCTCGATTTGCGGGCATTCTTCTCTTGACGTCCAGTAATCTCCTTTCGTAAGCAATATATAAGGGTTGGAAAGGGAGATTGTTTGGTCAAGGATGGGAACAAGGCATATTTTATACATTGTCAAATGGTTTTGGGAGATAATTGGTGTGTGAATAGAGAATAAAATTAAATTATTTTTAATGATAACTTGAGCTGATAAGAATTTATAATAATTTATGATTTCGTTAAATTTCGGTATATGATTTTCTCCGTATAAATTCTGAACAACATTTATCATTTCGCTGACTTGACTTGGGTTTAGTATCGAGTTATGCATTATGTTTACATGAGCGAAGGAAATTGCATTTTCTATGTTGATTATAATTTGGTTAATTGTATTTAATTGAAACATGATATTATCTAGAATTAAAGACACGTATAAGGCATTTGTTAAGTCTAGTTCTAGGGTTTCTAGTACACTTAATTTATTTAATAGTATTTTTTGATTACTTGTAAGTTCTTTAATGCTCTTTGTAAACGACTCCATGACATTTGTTAAAATAATGTTTCTGTCTCTTACGTCGTTTTGTAGATCTTCCTGTTTTTTCGAGAGGCTGTTAAAGTATTCTTCGAACCTTTTTTCATCATCTGAATCTAGTAATCCAAATAAAAATTTGTTAATTTTGCCGACAGCGTTAATTAATCCACGTTTGGGTCTCAGGGGTAGGTTATGAAATAATTTGGTATTCATTAAAATAGATTGTAAAAATTGGTATGTTTGAGAAAATTTTTGTTTTGTTAGAGTTGCAAAATTCTCTGCTTTATTAGGGTTTACTATTGTTTTATTTGTCCTTTCTAGGATATGTTTTATGTTAAATAGACAATCTTCTATTTGTGTTAAATTAATATGATAAAGAGATGTGTGTTGGGAGGTCGTGATAAAGGTTTTACCTAAGGATATTGGAAGGACGGGATTATCCATTTTTTTTTTATTTCTAAGGTTGTAACGATGGGCAGTATTAGAAGGGCCAAGTAGAGTTTCATCTGAAAAAATTTTACGTTGGGGCTTTATTATATTTTTATGAATATTTTTCTTTACATTTTTGATTTGGGTAGAAATAATATTGCCTTTATCGGTTATAGGGGGGTCGACTTTTTTTATACTTATTAGTTTATTTTACTTTAGATTTTTGGACGAATGTTTTTGTATACACAGGCTTATCAGGGTCTATTGGGATTTCCTCTTGTCTATCTTTATTAGCCTTTTCTAAATTTAAAGCTTGTCTCGAAATAAGTGTTTTGTGAAGTTCTTGATTGATAGCTTTTATGTTTTCGGAGTGTTCTTGAATATAGTGGGCTAATTTCTGTTCTTCGGAAAGTTCGAGGGGGTTTTTATAATCTAATTTACCACGAACAATTTGGAAGGGTGTGTACTTTGAGGCACTATGGGTTGAATTATTATATGACAAAATAGCGTAGTTCATCAAGCTAATAATATTTTCTTTGGGTCTATTATTTTTGAGGGTTAAGATAGTCTCGTTTAATGTAGAGTGTAGGCGTTCAATAGGGCTATTTGAGTTTGGGTTACGAGGGGTGCAATAGTGAAGTTCAATTTGGTGTAGATTGCAAATACTTTGAATTACTTCGTTTTTGAAAGTTGAAGCATTGTCGATTGTTATTTTTCGGGGTAAGCCGTAATGACTAAAATAGATAATTAATTTATTGGCAATGTCTATGCTTGTTGAAGTAAGCAACGGATATGCTTGGCCTAGTTTTGAAAAACTGTTAACAATGGTTAAAAATGAAGTATTATGAGTTTTATAAACATGGGCGTATATGTGGTCGAATGGTTCATATCCAATAGGGGTGGGTTTAAATACTAGTTTCTTTGGGTGTCTCTCATACTTCGACTTTTGACATATTTCACATAGGTTTACATATGTTTTTACATCATTTTCGAGATTTGGCCAATAAAAATTTTTCTTTAGGGAAATTATATTTTCCTGTATTCCACGATGGCTTGTTTTTGTTTCGTGATAGTATTTTATTTTAAGTTATTGTTCGTCAGTTGTTATGTCTGTTAGTAGGGTGTTAGAAATATACAGAGTAAAAGAATTATGCGTAAAATATTTTTGCAAAGTTGTTAAAACAATTGGTTCTAAGCTTTTATTTTTAAAATGAAGACAGTATGTATTTTTTGGAGCAAAGTGTTCTTTAATTATTTTACAGTGTTTCCTCGGTTGGGTCATTATTTAAAAATATAAAGACACGATTTTTATCAAAAATTTGTTGTTTTTGGGTTTTAACTTCGTTGTTATTTGAATATCTAAAAATAATTTGATTTTTGTAGACATTTATGGCTTTTTGTACATATGGGGCACCTATAATTGGATTTTCTGAGCTAGAGTGTTAGGTTTGTGAATCGCTTTGAGATTTTGGTACCATGTTGTTTGCGGGTCTTATGAGAATATCGGTTATAATATTTATTTTTGTCATACGCTCCGAAAAATAGTTATTTCACGGACTCATTTGAGTCCGTAAAATGCTTCTTTTTAGGCCTAGTCCCTAAAAGTCGTCATGGCAACCTTTACGGACTATTCCAAAATTCCTGAATATGTCTAAATGTCAAATTTCGAATGACATGACAAAATTGTCAAATAGTTGCTACGATATCAATTTCTAAGCTTACTTTTCCGAACATTATGATTTCAAAAATTATGGTAAATTTGCAAATTTCAGCGTTCTGAAGAATTGTAAAAAGCGTATAACAAAATTTTGGGAGCGTATGACAAAAAATAGTGTTTGTCACACGTACCTAAATGAAGTTTTTCAGGACTCATCTGCTATTCCGGAAACAGCAATGATTCGTCCTGAAAAACTTAATTTTAGGTACTTGTAACAAAAATAACTATTTTGGCTTTTCGGGGGGTGATTTTTCCTGAGAATAGACATTTAGAATGTCATCAAGATCATCACAAGATAGTTCGGGTACATCTTTTGGGTCGATATTAGGAAGTAGAGAAAGTTGATCGTCATCTAAAAACTGGTCGTATTCTACGGGGTTTATTTGACTGCGAGAAAGGGAGTCTGCATTCGTGATTTGTTTGCCTTTCTTGTAGAAGATTTCATAATCGTATTCTTCCAACTTGAGACGCCATCTGACTAACTTGGAATTGGGCTCTTTAATAGAAAATAGCCACTGTAAGGGTTTATGATCGGTGACAATTTTAAAGCGGGTGCCAAAGAGGTAAGGCTGAAAATACTTGGTTGCCCAAACTATAGCTAACAGTTCTTTCTCTATAGTACTATAGTTCATTTCAGCGGGGTTTAAGGTGCGAGATGCATAGGCTACTGGTAGATCTGAACCTATGGGGCCTTGGGATAGTACAGCGCCTACCGCAAAGTTTGATGCATCGGTTGTTAGGTTAAAGGGCTGTGAAAAATCTGGGTGTTGAAGAATGGGGTCATTCGTTAAAATTGATTTGCAAGTCTCAAAACTATTTATAAATTCAGGGGTATGTACAATTTTTTGATTTTTCTTAAGGCAGTTTGTCAAGGGCTTAGTTAAATGAGAAAAATTTTGTATAAACTTTCTATAGTAACCAACGAGGCCTAAGAAAGATTTTATTTCTTTAACGGTTTTTGGTAATGGAATTTTTTGTATTGCGGCCAGTTTTTTAGGGTTGGGTTTTATACCGTCTGGGGTTATTACATGTCCAAGAAATTCGACCGATTTTTGAAGGAATTCACATTTATCTAGTTGAATTTTTAAATTATGGGCTCTAAGTCTTTTAAATACGATTTTTAAATTGGACATATGTTCCTGAAGGGACGTAGAGTAGATGATAATGTCATCCATATAAACTAAGCATATTTTTCCATGGAGGTCTTTTAAAACATTATCCATGATTCTCTGGAATGTAGCGGGGGCGTTCTTTAGTCCGAATGGCATTCGAACATACTCGAAATGACCTTTTTCCACGTTAAAGGCAGATTTAGGATCCATCTCGATTTGGTGGAATCCTGACGCCAAATCAAGGGTGCATTGGCTTCTACCAAGTTTGTCTAAAATGTCGGAAACGTTAGGGATTGGGTATCTGTCATTCGTAGTTTTCTCATTTATCTTCCTATAGTCGATAACGATACGCCATTTCTTGGTTCCTGAAGCGTCGGCTTTTTTTGGAACGATCCATTCAGGGGAGGACCAAGGGCTAGAAGATGGGCGAATGATACCGTCATTTAACATTTGGGAGATCTGTTTTTGGACTTCTGACTTATGAATATATGGGTAACGATAAGATTTTGCGTGAACTGGGATATCGTCTGTTGTCTTAATTTCATGTTTAACCTTGTGGGTAAAAGACAACTTTTGGTTGGGCTTATGAAGAATGTCTGAAAATTCTAAGATTATTTTTTTTAGTTCGGCTTTTTCTTCTTGGTTAAGATGTTGAGATCGAATTAAAGAGAAATCACATGCTTTTTCGGAATTTTCGGCAGTATGAAATTGAGATTCGATTTGCTCGACATTAAAAATTTCAAAATTTTGAGTTTGAAGTGGTTGAGCTATTCTTGCTATGTCATTAGGCTTGAAATGGAACATAATACTTTCGTTTGTTAGTTTGGTGGAATTTCTATTTTTTGAATATTAAAATCATCTCGATAAAAGACCGGTATTTCAGTATGGTCATTATAAAGTCTTTTGTTAACTAAATCTATATTAAGATTTAATTTACGAAGATCTCTGATACCTATAATTCCGTCAAAATAATCATGGAAGTTATACAGAATAAGATCGAGTTTAGTATCAAGGTTAAATTCTGCTAATAGGGGTATGTTTGCCTTGAACTGGGTTTTTGCATTCCCTGTGCATGTTGTGAGGGTATGTTTTGAAGTGTAAATAAGATGAGGGAAGTGTTGTTCAGCGAGAATGGGCCTTATTAGAGAAGTATGACTGCCTGTATCAATTAATAATTTTGCTGGTGGATTTTGAATTTCTATGTATGGTAAAGAGTTTATTTGGAAGGTATTAAGGTTTAGGGCGGAGTGTTTGATGGGCAACTCTCTTGAAAATTCTGTTCATAGGTAGGGTCATATTTAGGTTCCTCTTGATAAATTTGACTAGAGTAGTCCTGCGTGCTTTCTATATTTTCCTGATAGTACTGTTCTTCGGTATAGTGGGTGTCGAAGGGCTCAGATTGGTAGTATTCAGGAGTTTCATGGTTTATATGTGACAAATCCATAGGACTTGATGATCTTTTCTGAAGCTGGTGGAACGGTGGGTTAAATCGGGGTGGTGGTCTTTGGTTTTTCGATTGAAGTGAGGGTATTCTGCTAGTGGTGGACATGGGTATTGGGGGTCCGTTAGGTTTGTTAGAAATTTCTCTTGAAAACACATTTTTGGGTTTTCCGAAAACTTGTTCGTTTGTAGGGAAATTATGTTGAATGTTTATTGGGCGGCTATGAAATAATGGTTTAAATGGAACATTATTCCTCTGATATTGGGATGGAAATGGTAGTTGGTTGATGGGCTGTAGCTGAATTATTCGGGAATGTCATAGGGTGACTATAATTAGAATTTGCATGATAATCTGCTTGGAATTGCGGGAAAAATTTACTTGAAGCTGATACAGATTGTTCTGGCATTGGCATTGCTTTATGTGCATTTGAGGATCGGAAAATAGGTCTTGGTTGAATCGGCCTAGATGAGCGAGCTTGTATTTGTTACTCGAGTATAGAATGGTTTGTAACAATCGAATTGGCATCTTCAAGGTTTTGGGGCTTTCTAAACATTAAAATAGTTCTTAAGTCCATTGGTGAATTTGACATTAAGACTGTTACAACTGTTATTTCTGTTTGTTCAATAAGAGCATTTTTTGTATCTTGAGAAATGGTTGGATCGCAAGTTATTTTGAGACAAATACGAGTTTTTAAAATTTTAAGACGTTCTATAAAATCTAAAATAGCTTCACTTTTATCTCGTACTGAGAAATTTAATTGTTGTGATAAAACTTGCCTATTTATGCGGTCACCAAATTTTTGCCTAAGGGCGGTTTTAATTTGGGGCCAGGTTGTTAAATCCGGTCTACAAAGTAAATAGTCGCCTGCTTCGTCAACAATTTTAGAACATATGGAGGCAAAGACAAATTCTTTTAGAGATTGATCTTGTGTTCCTTCAAAGTATCTAGTGTAAAATTTGTCTACACTTGCGATAAAAAATTCAATATGTTCGCTTTTTCCCGTAAATGTTTTAAGAGTACGTGCAATTTCTTTGGCTGCTGTAATGGTTGTCATATTGCTCGATTGAGAGTTTGATTGAGAGGTTTCTGATAGTGAAAAGTTAGATATATTTGAATTTAAGTTTTCAATGTCGGATTCTGACATTCAAAATGATAAATGCTAATATAAAATTTTAAGTAATAAGTAAGACATAATGCGCAAAAATTTGTAACCTCTAAAATGTATCCTAACGTCGACGAAAATACTGTTTAGTTCGCACTATTAAGATGAGCTTAAAAATAATAAAAATAATTTGCAAAATTTGAAGAAATATTTATCTGAAAGTAGACGAAAATAATGTTTAATTCGCACTATTAAGAAAAATCACACACAATTTTACAAAAATTAGGATTGGAAAGGAAATATCACTTACGATTCTGTTTCTAATTTCGAGTCGCAACGGTGATGACTTCCTCCAGGTTCTTTCAACTCAGCAAACAGTAGAAACTGACGAACTTTCGGATTCTGAGGTTACGGGAATCTGGATTGCTGCTTCCAAACGCACAGGATTTCCAAAAGATCTTCTGAGCTACGACCGACTGCGCCAATTATGTGTTTTAAGTTGAAACACACCTTTTTAAAAACTAACTTTATTAAAATTAAAGTATAAATTCTTTTGACTAACAAAATAACTGCATTCGAAACGATAGTTAATTGTTAAGTGACTTCTAAAAGTAATTCAATTAGGTGTTTTCGATAAGTAGGTTAGTGTAAATATGTAGAATAAGCATAACAATAATATATATCGAAAATAATATAAACATGTAATATTGGAATCCATGACAACAGGTCGGGGTCATCGCATTGTCGGAATTAGGTTACATATATGCAGCATTTCACAGAGAGCAAAGGTACCGAGCCAATTTAGAACGGATTTCTAAAACACAAGAGGCCTAAATAATAACACTAATTCTAGACATCAACATTTACAAGTAAATAGACCACATATACTAGCCCTTATATAAACATAAGTATGTTCTACAACAACAACAATAAACTACCCCTATCCTGGTTGCGACTTACACTCCTGATTTAGAAACAAGTTTGGAATATGCCTTTTTGTCCGAAGCAACATCTCGTATCACCGCGAGGAAACGCTGGAACCGAACAACCATCACGTCATGTGGCCCAAGTTCACCGCCAAAAGATTCACCATGTTCCTATGCGCTCTTACGCCTCCCGAGCGATAGAGCTTCCAAAAGGCTTTTTACGACACTAGCTACCACTTTTGATTCAATACAAGTCGATCACTCCAATTCAGAAATAATCCTTCTGGGAGATTTCAATGCCGATAACACCAACTGGCTCAGACATCACAACAAGACCGACAACGAAGGTAGAAATTCTGAAGTATTTGCCATCAACTGCGGACTTACTCAACTTGTAGACGAACCAACTCGGATAACAGACAGGGGCGAATTTGCCCTTCTGGATCTTTTTCTAACCACAATCCTGAGCAGTACACAATTACAGTTGGTCTCCTACAGATAGATCCGTCATTGCCTCGTAAACTCTGGAATTATAATTGTGCACACTAGGAGGATCCAAGAGAGTGCTACCAAGATTTTCCTTGGCTCGACGTCTGCTTTGGCATTGACGACTCGTCAGTCTGCTGAGATGCGATTCCGCAAGCAATCTCTTCAGGAATGGAAGCCTACATCCCAAATTCCATCAAGATACCATCAAAATGCAAGCTCTGGTTCGACAGAAGATGCGACAAAGCTGTAGGTAGGAAACAGCAAGTCTTCAATTAGTTGACAGCAAAATCACAATGCTGAAAATCGCAATTATTTTGCCGAAGCGAGAAACGAATGCAAACGTGTGATTGACGAAACTAAAGACAAACACAATCAAAGGATCAGGAATAAACTCTTGCAATACCTTAGTGGCTCCAGGAACTTCTGGTCAGTAGGAAAAGCTGTAAGTAGTAACATTACAGAAACGTCTCTCCCACCCTTGGCAGACGAACGCGGCATCACGGCGACTACAGCCAAGGAAAAGGCAAACATGCTTGCCAAAATGTTTTCATCGCACTCTACCTTAAACGTCCCACAAAGCAAGGTTCTCACCATATCGAACATCAACACTACCATGGCAGAAGTTAAGTTTCATCACTGTGATATTCGTAAAATCCTCAAAGAACTAGATACGCAAAAGGCATCAGGACCCGCCGGAATACCTGCCATCGTGTTAAAGAACTACGTCAACGAACTAATACCATTTTTTTCCAGACTTTTTTCTCTGTCTTACCGAAAAGAGATTTACCCATCTGCTTGGGAAGTTCCTCGAGTGCAACCTGTTCCAAAAAAAGACACGAAAACCACGCCGTCGAACTATCTCTCAATTGCCTTGTTTCCAATAATCTCCAAAGTCATGAAACATATAGTGAATTAACAACCACTCAAGTACCTTGAGACCAACAGGGTAATTCGCGATAACCAATACGGCTTTCGCAAAGAGAGATCGACAGGAGGTATATTGGCCTATGTCACTCATATGGAGTATTGTAATTGAGGACTACGGAGAATCTCGACCGATTGCGTTGGATATCTCAAAGGTATTCGACAGAGTTTGGCATGACGGATTGCTCAACAAACTGCCGTCCTTCAGACTGCCAGCACCTCTATGCAGCTGGCTTTCCAGTTTTCTTAAGAACCGATCTCTACACGTTGCACTTAATGAACATTGAACCCATCTCAGACACATTCGCCATTAACGCGGGGGTGCCTCAAGGCACAATACTTTCGCCATCTCTGTTCCTCATCTATATTAATGACCTGCTGCACGAAACCAATAATCCTGTTTACTGTCTTGCAGATGACAAACCCTTGTCTCCCAATTTAGATCGGAAAAACCTTTACCAGCGACTGAGATATATCACCGCAGACTAGAGCAGCTTTGGAGAGGGTTCAAACTTGGAAGACAGATATTTGATATAGTTCAATGCCGTAAAAAAAACAAGCGGCCACGTTTACCAAGAAAGCCGATACGACGGACCATGGCATCATCCTGGTCCATCAGACTACGGGATGTCTCACAAAATCAGCCTCGCAGAATCTTGGTGCGCTATTTCGCAACAAAATAGTGTACACACCGCAGCAGCTGCTCTTGCTCTACATAGCGCAAATAAGACTTGCCTAGAATATTGCTCACACATCTGGGATGCCGCATCGAAGCACACTCTAAAGCTGCTGGATTCCATTCAGAAGAGAGCTGTGCGTCTCGTAGGCGACCCGGAGTTGACCAGGGATTTCGATAGTCTGGAACACCGCACACATGCGGACGAGATATACCTGTTTTACAGATATTTTCACGGCAGATGTTCACAGGATTTGGACAGTCTCATCCCGCCCCCAGCAACGTCTGTCTGACAGTCACGACAGAAGGCAAGAGCGCACCCGTTCGTTGTACAAATGGAAACACCTAGAACATTGCTTTACAAGGACTTTTTGACTGGCGCACTGCATTGCTGTGGATGTCACTCCCAGGACATTTGTTTCTCCCAAATTACAACCTACAGCTTTTTAAGAACTGTGTCAATCAACATCTTCGCACACACACCGCTCGTCGCGTGCAATTGGATTTCCTTTTAGTGTGGGTGTGTGTGTGTATCATTGCCATAAAAAAAAACAGGTTAATTCTTTTTCCATTTTTGTTGGGTGATATTCTGTGATGATTGTCTACATGAAGTCCCTTGTTTTTCATCATCTTAGGATTAAAATAAAACTTCAATATTAACTTCTGAACAGGTTTCATTACCTTGGTCGCAAGTTGTGTTTGTTTCATTTCTGTATAAAAATGGATAAATAAATAATGCCATGGCGCACAAAAGTGATATCATATGTATTAAAATCAATTGTTTCATCCAAAAATCTTAAATTGCCAAAGTGTTCAGTCTCTTACATATACGCCTCTTGAAGATTTCTACGTCTTTTGCACTATCCGGACTCTAAGGGAAAACACAGTACATAAATATATTTCAATCGTTATGCCCTTAAAATTATTTCATTTTTGAAGTATAAATTTGTTCTTGTATTTGGCCAGTGGTAATACGTTCACGGGTATGCATGTCACTAACAAATTTGAGATTTCATGAATTTTCACTATTGTAGAATAATTAGTATCCAATGAAGTTCTGAAAGTTATGAAAAGCGAATGTATGCCAGAAGCATAAAAAAAAGATACCAAATTGCTTTAAATTTTGAGAAATACGCGAATTTCCCCATCGGCGCTGTGGATGGGATACATACTAGGATAGTGAAACCTATCAATAATGGTTATGTTTGTTTCAATTATTACAAACATTTTCTTCTTTAGAGCTTCTGGCTATATGCGATGCACGTTACTATTTCAATTATATTGGTGTTGGTGTGCTTGGTAAATTTGCAGATTCGAATGTACTTGTGAACAGTAGATTTAATAAATTACAAAAGGATATGTTACACATTCCCGAAGATGAACCGTGGGGAGGCGTTTAATCTCATCCCTCTTCTACTGGGTCCATATACAAGAAAAAAATTAAATCATAGAATAAAATTGTTAATAACCGTCTTACTCTGCTCGCCGATGCCGATGTACCGAAAATTCGTTTGGAATTTTATCGAACAATGGTGCACATTTTTAAGGTCCCGCGAATGTTCATTTCCGTCTCACTAAGAAAATGGTGTAAACATGTTGCATTTTGCACAATTTTTTATATACCAGGGATGGATACGCATTTCATCATACTCTATAGATAAATGACGTTTATGATATTAACCTCACATTAAGTGTTCAAGATAATACCGGTTATTCTATAGGAGATAATTTTTCTAATTATTTTATTAGCCCATCTGGTCCAGTTCCTTGGCAAAGATCGGGAATCCATTAAATAATTTCAAAGATAAAGATTTTCATCTAGTACTTGCCTTCGGATATTTTTCAGTTGTCCAGGGATTAGTCCAGTCAAAATAAACAAAAAAAAGTGGTAAGTTTGCAATAATTCGCATAGAGCTAAAAATTGGTACAGATCATAAGTACACTATTACAAATAAAATATCAAAAATCCCCACCGATCCCAAGTGTGCTAAAAAATATATTCAAGGTCAAAAGTCAAAAGTATGTTTTTTAATTATTGAGCTATCGCTATTTCAAAAGTTTAAAAATAGTAATAATATGGGCTCCTACGCGGCCCATATACATTATCGGACGTTCATTTTATAGTCAATATATGTGTAATTTTTTATATTTTAATTTAATTAAATGTTTCATTTAATTAAATATTTTATCAATGATATATAAAATATTATAATTATTTTTACAATAATTGATGAGTGAGCTTCCTAAATCTTTATTTATTTTGCGTTTGTAAGAGGTAAATTATTTCATAATATAATATTCCATGAAAATAACATAACAGGCAAATAAAATAATAAAATTAATTGTCATAATACTCGGGAAGTGGGATTGGCTTCTATGACTGAAATGGCATGACAAGATTTCAATAATATTAAATTAAAACGTGCTGACAAAGTCTTTCCCCTTTTAACCATGAGTAGCACCATAAAAGTTCACGATGAAAAGGTACCTGTAGATCCTGTATTATTATTTCCACGCATGAGTATTACTAATGCATTTGAGGATGAAATTGAAAATTCTTCGAATATGAATTAGCCCCCTACCCATTATCACTCTTTGATGAAATTGGAATCATCTACAGTTGCTTTCAATCAGTAAACATTGAAATTATCGACACAAATGCTACCTACATCATCGATGGAGGATATCTATTACACCACGTTGTGTGGGATAGAGGAGGAACATTTAACGTTATTTGTGATAAATACGTTCAGTGCGTACATCGTCATTTTGGTTATAGAGTGACTATAGTATTTGATGGTTACAGTAATTATAAGAAAAATATTAAAGCTGCAGAACAACGTCGTCGGACTCTAAAAACATCTTCATGTTGTGATGTCGTTTTTGATGAATTTATGAAAGTTCCGACAAACCAACAACAATTTCTTTCAAATACTCACAAGTCTCGCTTCATTTCAATGCTATGTGAAAAATTTACAACTGCGAATATTTTAGTGAAACAAGCTGATAATGTTGCCGATGTCCTCATAATTGAAACAGCAGTAGAACAATGCAATACAACAAATACAACTATCGTTGTTGGTGAAGATATTGATTTGTTAATACTACTGACTGCACGAACTCCAATTGATAGGATTGTTAATTTTTTGAAACCTGAGAAGGCTAATGTACAAACAAAAATGTATTAATCGAAAAGCTTATCTACATATCCAAAATGTCAAGATCATATCTTATTTATACATGCAATAACTGGCTGCGATAGTACATCAGCTATTTTCAAAAGGGGTAAAACAACAGTATTTAAATTGTTTGAAAAACGTAATGATTTAATCGATTGCGCAGAAGTATTTAAAAAAATTGACGCTTCTTCACAAGTCATCATCACAAAAGGGATTCGCTTTTTTCTTGCTATATATGGAGCTCCAAAAAAAAAATGATCGCATAGACAAGTACCTATATTCAAGTTTTGTTAAAAACCAACGGAAAAATAAAATAGTATAACTATCTTGTCTTCCTCCAACATCTGGTTCTGCTTGTCAACACATATATCGTGTATAATATCAAGTTCAAGTGTGGCTAGGCAATCAACTGGACCCAAAGGACTGGGGTTGGAAATTGGTAGATAACACTTTGGAGCCAATTCAAACTTTACTTCCACCTGCCTCAGAAAAACTTATTTTGTTCACCAGTATGTACAAATTGTCAAGGCCAGTCTTGCTTTAATATTGGATCAAATGCAACAGATGAATATTCTTATGATATGAATGAGGAGACAACTGATGCATCTTTCTTCTTGGGACAATCTACAGATATCCAGCAAGAAGAGGACGAAGAGAGCGAGGAAAAAGGCTAAGAAGACAGTACTGTTGAAAGATTTGAAGATTATCAGTCATACTAAAATTTTTCCGAAATCAACAATAGTTTGTTCCATTTTAATCATTACCGTTATCATACTATTTTTTAATTATTAGCATATTGTCTAATAAAACCGAATTACAAAAAATTTAAAAAATAATTTTGACCTTTGACCTTGAATAAATTTTTTAGCAGACGTGGGATCGGTGGGGATTTTTGATTTTTTGTTTATAATAGTGTTTTTCAGACCTGTACCAAAATTCAGCTCTATGCGAATTATTGTAAATTGAAATGTGTATTTTGACTGGATTAGATTGTGTAATTGACATTTATGGACAGCAATCTTCATTTTTTACATATTATACTAATAAAGTAAATAATGTATTTTCGGTACTTTGGATTATTTATGAATCACTTGAATTTTAAAGATGTTTCACTTCCATGACGTGTGTGTGCTGCACGCGCAAATTTGAATTCCACTCTAAATTCTAGGCATGTTTGATATAAAACACCCCAGAGCTCTCTTATGTTATTTAGAAGCTGAAGATAATTTAAAAACCATACTTTTCACACCTTCAACAACTGTAGAATATAAACAGTTGAAAATCAAGTAAAATGGTTTGCAGTTACAGGTTTGTATAAGGTATACATTGACACTAATTCAAGTTTTAATTTAAACTGAAATTAATGTACTTAAATTTATAAAGTAATTTAAATTTAAAACCACTGTCAATTGTTAGTAAATAACATAAGAAGTTAAGATATAAATGTACAAACCATTTTGCCGATTTACGGGCTTACTTCTTATAAAGTTTTGGAAGCTGAGAAATTGTATGTAGAACGAAGTCCTAACCGTAGAATCCCAGACTGAAAAACTGTGAAAGTATTGATCAACGTCTAAGAAAGACTGGTAAAAATGTTGTTTTTGTTACTATTATTATTGGCAAAAAATATTCTAATTTAAGATGTCATGTGAAAAGTCAATAACTACAAACCCAAACGAGTGTTCTATGTATTATAAAATGTACTACTTGCAGGCTAACTTGTAAAAGATGGTAATACCTAATAACGCTAGTGTCCAAAGAACTGTGCGTACATTCATATTGAGGAAATGTTTTAGATTCCCTAGATGAAGATCCTTTGATTAATATTAGAAAACTTGAAGCTCATTTAGGTATTTATCTACCATATTAAAAATTATTCATTTACTGTATCTCGTTCATTTGCAAAAAAGCATGTTCTTGGTCTGGAAGAATGTCCAGCAAGAATACAATTTGAAACCTGATGATTGGAAAAGAAGAATTTTATCGGAATAATACTGTTCGCAGATAAAAATCCCCAAGCTAAAATCGTGCAGGGGCATCAACGGCGATTTATTTCCATTAGTCAGTCTCTGAGCAGGAATATTAGGGAACTATCGGGTAGATCCATTTGTTTTGCCAGAATGATAAAACGGCGCCTTTAAGTCAGAAGTACTTCAAAACTCCTTGCAATACCTTCTAAAAAATATTCCGATAGACAAAACATGTGATTCATACATGATTTTGCTCCGCCGCATTTTAGTAGTGCTGTGCGAGAGCACTTAAATAATATGTTCTAAAACGGAGTTTTAGCCACGCCACAATACCGAAACGCGCGTTTCGCTAAACATGTTAGCATCATCAGGGGATGACTAAATCAAGTTTCAATCATCTCCTGATAATGCTAACATGGTAAGCAAAACGCGCGTCGAGTGCAAAAATTCTGTTTCGGTATTGTGTCTGTTTTAGTGCATTTTGCCGAAAACTCCAAGCCCCAACAGAGTAAATATTATCTTTCAAAAGAAAACCCGATGCATGACCTCCACGATCCTCAGACTTGAACCCCATAGATTATTACCTTTGAGGATATCTCAAAACCAAAGTTTATTCATCTTCAGTAGAGACCGGGAAAAGGCGAATTGGACATATTTACTTTCCACTGCCAACATATGAGAAAAAATGCTGGAGAATTGTGATGAGTGCAGCAGTCTTCAATTCATCGCTCACAGCACCCGCGCTGGCTCTCAACTAACCTAACACATGAAAGGCAGTTACACTTAATGTACAGGGTGTTCCAACGAGGACTGAACAGGGGCTTATTTTTTACCTTCCCTGTATTTTTAAAATAAACCAAAATAGCCATTCGATGTATTTTCTGCTAAATTCAAAAGTTTAACCAAAAAAACATTTGAACCAAAAACAAAAGACTAACGCCATGGATGAACTGTTTCTTAAATTAAACACCCTGTATATTACTACATTTTTGGACTCTCTAGAGAATACTAAACACATTTCGTGTATAATAAGCTATACCTATCTTTAGCTGTTTACGAAATATTGACAGTTGAAAGTCGGGCATATTGACACTTTGACAGGCTCTAAAATCTAAACCGCGTGAGATCAAAGAAAATTATTTGCACATTCCTATCTTAGGTTTTCATAAGCTATCGAATGACACTAATTCCGAATTTAACCCGAGAATAAAATTAACCGGAACTTTTAAACCTCCGGTTAAATTCAAAGTTACTGTCATTCGATAGCTTATGAAAACCTAAGATAGGAATTTTCAAACCGTTTTCTTTGATCTCTTGCAGTTTAGATTTTAGAGCCTATCAAAGTGTCAATATGCCCGACTTTCAACTGTCAATATTTCGTAAACTAAGGATAGGTATAGAATATTATACACGAAATGTGTTTAGATTTCTCTAGAGAGCCAAAAAATGTGGTAATATACAGGGTGTTCCGTTTAAAAA
>MU182078.1:228371-258587 GCA_016904865.1 Pissodes strobi
GATGAACTGTTTTTTAAACGGAACACCCTGTATATTACCACATTTTTGAACACATTTCGTGTATAATATTCTATATCTATCCTTAGTTGTTTACGAAATATTGACAGTTGAACGTCGGGCATATTGACACTTTGACAGGCTCTAAAATCTAAACCGCAAGAGATTATCTAAAATTATTTAAAAAAGTGTAACTTTCTTTGACCATCCTGTATATAAAAAAGTGACGATTAAAACAATACAAAAAAATATAGATCATTTTACTAGGAATAACTTTTATATTTAAATTTATTTTTCAACCCCCGTATTTTTCGAGATAAGGTATAGGCCCCTCTTAAACGGGCCACCCTATTACAGTCGCCCTATGACGAAGAACTAGCTCGGGTGCTGTTAGTGTATATGCCCCCTGAAAGTGTGTTAGAATCTAGGGCGCACATATTAGAACTTGCTATGAAATTTTTAATTTAATTAAAACATCCTTATTTTTGATTTACGATGAAATTTAATTTAATCCTTAAACGATTTATTAATGTGATAATCAAATTAAAAGTTGCAATTTCGTAAAAAATTATTTTTTTCGAAAACGGCTTGTTGTAGCGATATACAACAAGAGTGCCCTTTTTGCAGTCAAAGGTTCAAGTTCTCTATAGATTTGATTGTTGTGTCTTTTCCATACATAGTGTGAAATAGTTATTTTTTTACAGCCGCGCGCAAAATAACTAATTGCTAAATTTAAATGAAATCGCAAAATCGACGAATGCCGCGGATCCTTATTTTGCGCTCTAGCGCGAACATGGAAAAGAAAAATCTCACTTTTTCCGTCGAGTGCGCTATGAATGGTCATGGAAACCGAAGATCTAAATATGCCCGAAGCCCGAATATAATATGTCAAAACTGACAGTCATTTGCAAATTTGAGAATAAGTATAGAGAAAAATGTTGATTTAATTTTAAAAAATGCGGCTGTAGAAAAAGTTCTGTGTGTTTTTCGAGCGCAAAGTAAGATTGCCGTTTTCGAAACATTCTTTCTCAAGTGGCAATCCGTTACTTTGCGCTCTAAATACACAAATAACTATTGTGTATTTAGAGCGCAAAGCAACGGATTGCCGCTTGAGAAAGAATGTTACTGCGCGACGCGTACCGGAGCGCAGTAATTCTACATTCTTTCTCAAGCGACAATCCGTTACTTTGCGCTCTAAATACACAAATAACTATTAAGGAAAACCGATTTTCAGAGTGGTCATTTAAAAGGCCATAAGTATAGTCGGAGGCCTGTAGGAGAATGTGTATATGAACTTATGATGGTATTTTTGCTTCATCTATATGAATCCGAGAGATTGCCCATGAATTCTGATAAATTAACACACCTTAAACAAACTGTAGCTTTATGTGAGATGTAAATGTTCAAAATTAGTCAAAAAACTATTTTGTGAATATTTAATAACTCAAAAACGTTGTGTTGAAGCACCTCTTAGTTTATTACAGTTACAATGATATAAAAAATAAAAGTACAGCTAAAGTACGTTAATAAAATGCTAAAACAATAGCTAAAATTATATTTTTATTTTTTCTCATATGTCCAACACGTTAGCATGGATTCGCCCCACCGTGTGTCGTCTCGAGCCGCGGACCATCTGCCGCTCTACGTTTTTAATTGCACAGAGTCCAAATATAATTAAGCTTCTGATTTTGTATTCAAATCAGATAAATACAAGGCCTTATACTTTTGTGATAAAAACTGCAAAACCTGCAAAATATAACGGACGAAGCATAAATGGTGAAATCCATATATGCATTTTGATATCTAGATTTATCAATAACAATCCAGGCATATTAGGATTTCACCTCGGAATGAGAGAAAGTCGGCTATAAACTTGTATAAACCTTTATTTTGGTACCCTAAAACTTGTTTCCTACCTATCGTAGGGTGTTCGCGTCTTCAGATATCGCAAGGTCAAAGGTCAAAAAATCGATTTTTTACACATTTATTGCAAATATCTCGTTTCCTATGGGTTTTATGCTATTTATATTTATGATAAATATTGTAGAGGATTAAATTTTCTACAATTTTTGTTTTAGCATTTTGTTTATATCTTGAACCATTTTCGAGATAGAGGGCAGAGCGCGCGCAGTGTTTAACTATATAGAGTATCATTCGAGGTCAACCTGTAATCCCGATTAAAACATGCTGTATAAAGTTTATAAATTATTGATAAATATATAATTCTAAATAATTTGCATTTTTTTCAACTATTACGTTATAATTAATATATTTTTTTAATAATTCAGTATTTATTCATTTAAAAACACTTACCTACTCGTGTAATCATAAAGTCATTAAGGGAAATACTTTAATTATTTTTTAATTCTAATCTTATTTATACTAAATACTTTCTAACTCAATAAAAAAGAACAGAATTAAATTTTTAAGTAATGTTTTTATTGAAAAATATTGTTGCGTCGATCCGAACAATAATATACCGAATATTAATCGGACAGCTGGTAGCTAGGGAAACGAAGAAAAAAAAACAAGTCGCTGAGTAAACAAGACGCGAAATAGACTCTAATTTTATGTTCTGCCTTGTTAAGTCGAATTTTCATAATTTTCAATACATCATTCCTAATAAGAATCAGTTTATTATTATACAGTCCGAAGTGTCGAAATCCTACAGTGTAACAAATATCATTTCATATATTTATGAACGTTGAAATTAAAAAAATTGAATAATAATAAGAATTCCAAGTTCTAATTTTAATTTTCTTCCTCTTCTTCATTATCGTCTTCCAGCCGCTGTAAAATTTCAAATTCCCCTGTGTTGTCTCCAGTTCTTCCAGGATTTCGGGATCAAAAGTACCGTCTTCATTGGTATCACTCTGATATGGTGAAGCATTAAGACAAGCTTGCCCATTACACTGGCCACAAGCTAAAGAGCAATGCAACCCTGCTTTCCTGCATCCACATCGCGAACCACAACCATTCTTGCAGTTGCAGAATATTGTGTTAAGCAATTCCTCCGGAGCTGGTGGATTCATTGTCATAACAGGTTCCAGGGATTCATCACGCATTATCCAACCCCAATTCTGGGGTTCTAACTCATGCCCTAACCAAGTCTGAACTTGATAGTAAACACGATTGAAATGGTGGTGAGCTGCTGCAGTCGTTGGTGGAAGATTTGATAACTGCACAGGTTTATTCAATTTTGTTAACTTGATGAACTGTGCATAGCGAAGACGATCATTGAAATCAAACACTTCACTTAATCTTTTATGCGGTACAGTTGGAGAAGCAGTAATTTCTTCTTCTTCTATTCGCCGTTTTGCTGCTAGTATACAATTTTTGCTAATGTAAACAGTTCTGCACTTTTCATGTACTTGTACAGAGGTTACGGTTTTTAAATAATCAATAAGACCGTCGTTTCGTTCGATACTTGCAGTTCTCAGAGTTTTTATACCACGCACCACATTAACTAATGATTCACCTTCCGAATCTGACTTTTTACATATAAAACACAAATTCTCCATAACTCTTAAAATTGTACGTCTGTAGTTAAAAAGATACGATTCAAAACTAACGAATAACAGTAGTTTCTTGAAAAAGAAACCGGTCGTGAGTAAGCAATTGAACATCCGTCCTTAGCTATAAATAGACAAGAAAGGTTTGTACTATACAATAGAGGTCCGTTGTCCCAGGTATAATTGTTAACGTTGTAAAAGAATCTATAAGTTTATGGATTTCAATAAAGATGTATGTACTTAATTTTTTTTCTACTTAAAAGTAATTAAAGTATTTCCCTTAATGACTTTATAATTACACGAGTAGGTAAGTGTTTTTTTATTACGCATGCATCATAATCAACGATTATCGCACGCTGCAGCGTGCTTAAAATGATGTTTATGATGCGCCTACTTTTTTAAAGGTTGCTATAGAAACATTTGATCATGCCAAATGTGACAGATTAATATATTCGTCAATATATCCCTTAAGCTTAATATTTAAAACATTTTTGAGATTATGATGCATTCGTAATAAAAAATAGCGTATGATATACGTGTATAAGAGGCCTTTAAAGCCCTTGCGACTTACAAAACACTTCGCTGCGCGTCGTGTTTTGAAATATGTCGCGCGTGCTTTAAAGGCCCTCTTATACACTTATATCATAATATACTATTAAATGAATAAATACTGAATTATTAAAAAAATATATTAATTATAACGTAATAGTTGAAAAAAAATGCAAATTATTTAGAATTATATATTTATCAATAATTTATAAACTTTATACAGCATGTTTTTAATCGGGATTACAGGTTGACCTCGGATGATACTCTAAATATGTAGTTAAACCCTGCGCGCGCTCTGCCCTCTATCTCGAAAATGGTTCAAGATATAAAAAAAATGTTGAAACAAAAATTGTAGAAAATTTAATCCTCTACAATATTTATAATAAATATAAATAGCATAAAACCCATAGGAAACGAGATATTTGCAATAAATGTGTAAAAAATCGATTTTTTTTACCTTTGACCTTGGGATATCTGAAGACGCGGACACCCTACGATAGATAGGTTTTGAGACAGGATTAAGGGTACCAAAATAAAGGTTTATACAAGTTTATAGCCGACTATCTCTCATTCCGAGATTCTTGCCTTTATTTGACTAATGTTCCTGGACTAGCACACGCAATTCGAAAATCGACGTGAATTTTGAAGTTGTCCAAAATTTTATGGAAAATGAAAACAGGCGGGAATTTATAGATTACAAAAATCTGATAAACAAATTAAGAACCATCTACGGCTTATCGTGATATTCAGATAAGTTAAGCCCGACATACAGGAGGCAATTGATTTAAAATAGTTGAGATTTTTGAAGTTAAAAAATGGAAAACTCTGTAAAAGTGTCAAATTATCCTTCGATCCACTGAAAAAACTTAAGCCCATTCGAAGTTAAATTCGCAAACCGCAAGCTTCTAGCATTTTCGGTTTAGCAATTATATCCATTTAAAATGGGTCACTCTCGGCTGGGATAACCTGTATTATCTCAGCTCTATAAGGGAAAGCTATTAAAAGATCTGATATTAGAGAGAAGATTAGTAGATTAACTTTCTACCTAGTTTTATGATAGATGCTTTATCATAAAAGATTTATTTTCGGCACTTGCTTCTATAGAATAATAATGTCCTGATATTATACAGAATAAAGGAAAATGTATTTTACTATTGACAATATAAGTACATTGAAAGACTTAATGCATATTCACGCAAACATCATTTAAAGTTTTAGTTTCCTCTCATATGATGGGATTAATTGCTTATCAGTACAGCACAGTTGCGCATTAAACTAAACTTCATTTAATTACTTATTTTAATAAAATAAATATCGCTTCAAATTTTAAATATCTCTTTATTTCCATTAAATAAAAATGCATATATAAATGCGCAACTCTACATTCTGACCTATTAATTATATTTTAACATTATTATATACTCAAATGTAATTAAATTATAAATACGACTTATATTTCTACAAAACATTAATAGATAAAAATATTCATATTTTCGTTAATAACAAAACGATTCACAAAGCCATTCTCTCTGATAGAGATATATTTTTTTATATAGTTTCAAATATTATGTATGATTTTGAATGAGTGAACGAAGAAATTCTTAAACGCGGGACAGAGATTCCTTGCACGTAAGCCATGAATCTAGGCACATTGTGCGCCTGATCACATTCCAATTCACTCCGATAGTTCGTGCTCTCTAGCGAAGGCACATAGCTTTCTGAATTGGATCTTTCTTATGTCCTCCGGGCTCAGCAATCAGCTTAAGGAGTGCAGTTCTTCTGGCCTAGTCAACGCTGGACAGTGTGCAATGACATGAGTGAATGATTCGTCGTCCTCCATTCCTCATCTGCACCCCGGCTCTTCCATGATCATCTGCAGGTGCAAATATCGGTTCAAGTCACAATGCCCCATGAGGAGCCCTATGACAAGCTCAAGTCCTTCCGCTTCAAATCCTGGCTCTCTCAAGAGAAGCGCCCTCGTTTCCCGGGACATTCGAGTGTCCCCGAACGAGACTGACCCTATTATGCTCGGCCATAGGCCCCATTCTAGGGATTCGTCCCCTGGGGCCTCATTTTAGGGCTTCGCCCCCAGAGCCTCTTTTTCAAAATATTTAAAAAATAGAGACCCCACACCGGTGGCCCCATGTTAGAACTGTGCCACTAGTTATAGTTTAGCGAGAATCTCTTACTCAGGTAGTTTCTTTAGCTAGGAATAAAATTTTCTGATAAATCAATAATAAAAAAGTTTCCCATATAGGTAACATGTAATTTTCTACCACACTCCCAGTGGGGCACCCCGACCCTGCATGTAGCAGTCGTAGAAAAAGTATAGTGTGCTACCCGTGCTGAAAAGACTTTATGATACTCGTCTACGGCTCGTGTCACCAAACTGTCTCATTCGTGTGAAAAGTCTTATTTTCAGCACTTGTTGCACAATATACTATTTCTATTTTGCGTTCAAAATGATTCCATTTTGATACGCAAATGCGTGTCGAAAAGAACTTCTTTTCGATACGGCCTTTGTTGACTGGTTGCTAGGATATTGCATATTAACAAAATTGTTCAAAGTCAAGGCCCACTAGCAAAAATTTCGACACCGCTTTCAATGGGATTTCTAGTAATAAAGACGTCAAAAATGACAATATGGCCGCCCAACTGTTGATCGGAACTAGATTAAATTAATAGTTTTCATTAAAAAGAGTATAAAATATACGTTTTAAAAGACATTTAGCGCACTCGCACGTTAGGAAACTTCACGCAAGCGGGTCGTTTCCTAATTTCGTGCTAGTGCGAAAAAATATGGTATTTTAAAACAAGTAAGTATCTTAATATACTATTTTTTCACTATAAAAAAAACGGTTCTTTAAAGGCCGGAATCAATCCTATTGGTTTTGACGGTTACGCCACGCAGTGTCTTAGACTTAGATACCTAAACTACCAATTTCAGGCCATAACCTGAGCTACAATCCCTTCTACAAAAATAAACGACCCCTTTATGGTCACTACTCCCTTAACACCCGTAATTGAAATTTGGGAAAATGATGATGGTGTTTTTCCCTTTGTAATTGCATTGTTTTGATTTATTTAGATATAAAATATTTTTGTTTTTATTGGTTCCACCCCTATGCCTATGAATGGGAACTATAAGTTTAAACATTTTATGATTAATACAAAACCAAATGGTTTGAAAAGAGAACATGATTGATTAATGAATGTATGGAGTGTACAATTTTATGAATAATATTTTCATGCCTAATTTTTATCTCATCCCTTTTTAAAAAAAAAAAACAAGTAGGTAGGTATTTTAATTCTAGATAATATTTACTCATACCTGAAAGGATCTCTTGGGAATCTAAAAAATGATTTCTCACCATCACTTTTACTGATACAGTTATCCACTGCACAAAATCCAATCATCGTTATTATAGAAAACGCAACAACAGTCCCTAAATAATATCTCCCTCGCCCTCGTATAATACGTTTGTGCTAAAACTCCCCAAAGTTTCTGCGAGTCTATGAGAAAACTGGATTGAACCGCTTTTACCTCAGGCGGCAAAATCGAGATTTTTATGCATTTGACGCTACCGTTCATTAATTCTACCGTGACATAGTTGATCTAGAGATCCCATTTAGTCCAGCCCATTGTGAAATGCAAATATAAAACAAAATTGTTATACACCTACGGGGATCACCCGTTTCCACTAACTAAAATTTTAACGAACTTACTTAAAAGGGCACTTAACCTAAATATTAACAAGTACGGATTTAAGGTTTTCTTTAGATTCAGTACCTACGCTACAAACAATTAAAATTTATTGATGGATAAGGAGGTTTGTCATTCATTTTGTTTTCTGTTGTTTTCGTTTTAAAATTAAATAATATTTAAGGAAAAAGCAATGTTTTATTCATAAACAAATGAAGCAACTCTTTGTCCTACACCGATACTTACACACACCGTAATTTAATGACCCAAGTGATAAATTACGTGACTATGACAAGTTATTTTTTATACATGTACAAGTACATGCTTCTTTGAAAAAATAGCAACTTTTATTTTTAAACTAGTGCACGCTGGGTGCGTCTCTGTTTTTTTCAAATGGACGTTTCCAAAAGACAGCAATACACAAAATTTACATTACATTACGAATGGAAATCGTTATTAGTTTACTAATATTATTTATTGTTATTTACCAAAAACACATTACGGTTATTTACCATAGTAATTTACGACACAAATTTATTACCACGGTAATTAATTTTGGTAATTAACATTCGTAAATTACCACCGTAAATAACCAAAAATATAAATTACGGTAATTTTACATCACTGCAAGGGACTAAAATTTTCGTGGTTCGATTTAAAAGCTGCTAAATAAAATAGCAACCCAATAAAATCATTCAATTATATTATGTTCAAATCATGTATTACAGACTGATCTTTGTAATCTGGTAATTTTTAAGCTAGTTTTTCATTTGTCCATCGAATTACTTCATTCAGGATTTCGTCGTCTACTAAATAGCTCCAAACATTCTCGTGATATGTACTATCTCTTCGAAAATTCTGTTGAAGGCCTGGAACGTGTAAGACAATATTATGTTTTTGTCTTTGAGTGACTAATGTCCGGTTTCTGATGTACCAGATATACCAGATTGTATAAAGTTATGAAGCCTATAATTACTATGGTTACGATTGTATTAACAATCGTTGTCATAGGAATTATTTGAAGAATAAAGTTATCCATACTTTGAGAAACTGGGCATAAGTGCCTTCTGTCTCGACCATTAGAAGGGATTTTTTTTTAAAATAATTGTTTTTTCTTTATTTTGGTCTTCATTGTTTTGTACCTCTCGCAGTACCTCTTGGGAATGGCGCAAATCATCCTCAGTTTTATCGATATCCATACTTTCGAGAACACCTTCCTCACCTTCCCTGCCTCTAAATTTTGTTCCGACATAATATATTCATCCGTGGAGACATCAGTTTCCTGGTGTGGTCACTCAGACCACGGCAACTAAAAGTCAAATATTTTATTAAAAATCGCATGCAGCTCGCTCTAGGTCCAAATGCAGCCTATTTATTGTGGGTAGCTCTAGGAATACAGAAGCATCTATATGCACCAGAATGGATTTCAATTGCGAAGCTTCGCGCATGCTCGGTTTTTGGCACATATTTGGCAAAAGGCTTTCAATTTTAGGTGACTGGCTTTCAGCAAGCCTGGTGGCGCAGTGGTTAGTACGCTTGTGATACGACGGCCCGAGTTCGAGTTCCCGTCAGTGATGCCGTAAAGAGAAATATTTTTTATTTTTTTAAGGTTATGTTTGTAAAAAAAAATTCCTTTTTAGCATTCCTTGGGTCAGTTTTGGTTAGTCTTTGTTGGTTGCGCCCCCGTAGCGTGCGAAGCGAGCAGAGGGCCATGCGTAAAGTGAAATAGTCAACGTTTCGTCATGTGCGAAGCTTTGCAATCGAAATCCATTCTGGTGCAGCTAGACTCTTGTTAGGAATACACAGCGCCACATGACTGCAGATATTAAAGATGAGGAGTTATACAGAAATAGCTTTTCGGCTGGACCTCCTTAACCACACTCAGATAGTTAAGGGTTAAGTACCTTGGTTACATATTCATCTATTGTGTTTACTGTTATGGATGCTCTGTCATATAATTATAGTAAAGCTGTACAGGGTGTCCCAAATTCGAGCCCCATCATTGGGATCTCGGGAACTAGAAGAGATACGAGATCGGTTAAATGGAGGCAAAGTTACGCGATTTGATGCTGAACAAAATGCCACCTTACAAGTTTGAAAATTCCAAACACTTCCGAAGATTTTTGGAAAAAATCGAATTTTCGCGATTTAATTTTTATTTTTTTATGACTATTTGAATAGATATAACAAAATAAATTTCACATTCTCATTGTTATTCTTTATTTTCTACAAGATGGTGTTTTCAGATTTTCAAACCGACGTTTCGTCTTTGAGCTGCCATCATCAACTTTGTTTTTTTAAATACGGCTCTGGATTTTTTATTACGGACTGTAAGAGCTTCTAAGGTCCCAGAATCAATGATGTATCGCACTTAATCGAAAAATTCATATTAATGGCAGTTTTCATAAGAACTCATGTGTTAAAGAGAGACAGAAAACAGATTTTTGGTAAGATCTTACCAGGAAATCATTAAAATTATTTTTTCGAAAAAGTGCGATACAACAATGAGAATGTGAAATTTATTATTTGTTCCAAATCTAATCCCACACAACTATTTACTTGGGTAAATTGCTAAAAATATAGCCTAGAGCCTACGGTTTGAGGGTTAACACTTTAATAATTATATTATTTATTAACCACTTCTTATGTTAGTTTTTAAGCTTTCTTTATGCAAAGCGTCAATGCGTAAAAAAAGGTTTTTGTTTTTAATCCTATTAAAAATCTATTTTCTGTCTCTCTCTAACACATAAGTTCTTATGGAAAATATCACTAATATGAATTTTTCGATACATCATTGGGTTTTGGGACCTTAGAAGCTCTTAAAATCCGTAATAAAAAATACAGGGCCGTATTTAAAAAAAAAAAAGTTGATGATGGCTGCTCAAAGACGAAAGGTCGGTTTGAAAATCTGATATCACCATCTTGAAGAACGTAAAAAGTAGCAATGAAAATGTCAAATTTATTTTGTTATATCTATTCAAATTAAAAAAATAAACATGAAATTTCCAATATTCGGTTTTTTCCAAAAATCTTCGGAAGTATTCGGAATTTTTAAACTTGTAAGGAGGGATTTTGATCAGCATCAAACTGCGCAACTTTGCCTCCATTTAACCGACCTCGTATCTCTTCTAGTTTCCGAGATCCCAATGATGAGGATCGAATTTGGGACACCCTGTACACTGAAATTAGTAACGTAGACTGAATTCTTTTTCAACTTTGCAAATATGTGGTAAGGTTCAAAGAAACTAATTCGATTCGAAGGCGAAATAGTTTCAGAATAGGGGAGAAACAAGGATACTAATATCTTCTTCGAAATTCATATCTTATTGTTTACGATATATTAAATTATATGTTACAACGCCCAAGTTTCTAGACTAATAAAACGGCTCAATAAATATGAGCAAGTCGTTGGGAAGCCTTGAAGTGCTGAAGTGGAGTACTGAAAACATTTATAATTACAACAAAGAATAATTAAATCGCCAATAGCATATAGAGAGGTATTCGGATATGTTGAAGAAAAATGTAAACATTATAGAATATTTATTTCCCTCATGTATAAAAATCCCATTAGAGTAGTACATTTTTTGGAAAATTACAGCGATAATTATTGCATTGTAGAAACCGAAAGAGCACGGCCGTAATTGCAGCGTACGTATCTATGATAATTCCATTGTCAACTTACGATGACAGCGACAATTTATAAATAATGTCAAAGTAAAGTCAAAATATATTATTAAAAATGTCTCGTTTCGGATTAAAAAAATCGTACTTTTGCGTCTCTTTATTTTGTTTACAGTTACATGTACGTTTTGTTTACAGTTACATGTAAGTTTTGTATTAAAATCTATTTTTTAAAACCATGTTCTTAGTCTGGAAATATACTTTCGAATTACACTCGTGCATCAAAATAACCAGATAATTTTGCATTTGAGCGTGTTCTCTTAGAAAAACTGCATTCGGTCATTTTCATATTTTGGAAAAAATGAGCTCAAGCAGTTTTTAGACAACACGCTGTCATGCAAAATTATCGGTAATTTTGATGCACTTGTGTAATTATTAGTTCCGATAATATAATGTCATTGGAAATCTATATGTTCACAGAGAAGTTCACAGGGTCAGTTTGTAAATAGTATTGTATTTAGCCATAGGAAAACTGAATATATATGAAAAAGGGCCCACATATACTGGGTATCTTCATAGAGTGTAGAAAGAGAAAGAGAAGAGAGTAGAAGCCAATGCGAATGGTAAATATTGATCACCTGCTGCCATTCCAAAGTGCCAAGAATACCCTAAGGCAAAAAATAGACAAAAAAGCGATCTCGATGGCAACAAAAGTTTTTATTGTGTTGTACATTTAGTAGATAACAATTAATATCCCAAAATTTGGTTGAGTAGTTGTTACATTGTTGCAAAATAGAGGTTGCTATGAGTCAGATCATCAGTGGGGTCCTGAACGCCTCTTCAGAAGAAACTATAAAAGAAACCGGTGGAACCCTATCGGTAAAAATTTCAGAACAGTTCGAATTCTGAGAATTGATAAGCGTGTAGTGTGGGATTAAAGAAAAATCTATAGGTATGATCAATCAGAGCAGATGATAATCATACGGCTATCTGGTAGGAATGTAAATAATGATTCTCCACTGTGAAATGAAAAAGGAGTCGGAATTAGGAAGTGTCGGCTTTTTCGAATCGCACGCTCATGCAGAACACACCAACGCATATCTGCATTTATTCTGAAACAGTAACTGATGCTCCATGACAAAAAAATTGAAAAAAGCTAAGAAGACCAGCTAAAGTGATAGGGGTTTACTTCAATTCAACTCAGTTCAATTGTGGTTAATTCGAGGTAGTTAATCCAAATCTGATAATGGTCTATGGAATCTCATCTCTGTACCGAAGATGTATTCTGTTGAAATAAACTCCAAATTAAGCACGTGGCACTCAATCCGTGCATCTGTTTAGCAATAAGGACTGAAAGTAAGACACCTAGATAAGCAATTATCAGATAGCGATTAAGCACAAATCTCGCTAGTAATATTGAGGGCTAGTTTCCTGCAGGCTGCCATTAGAAATGCTCTCATTCGCCAACTTTTGCTAGGTAACAAATTACCGAAAGTACCGCATATAGAAATTGTATTAGGTATATTAGGTTCCTAAATAAGCGCAAAATATCTCCGATGGAAATTTCCTGTAATAATGCAATGAATTGTGAAGCCTATTAGTTAAAATTATGTTAATATATAACTAACTTAATATTTGTAAGCAATTATTATAACTTTAGCCTAACGTGCTTCATAATTGGTTAAATTTTCGTCGAAATTTGCATCATTGGCACAAATAGGAGTTATTGAATATTTTCATAATGGCAATTAGGTTCTTTCTTGGGCAGTTTTCGAGGAAAAAACCGCAGTTAGCACCAACAACTTAATTTTTCCTAATATGGCCAAAATTGGAAAGTATAGAGGTACAGATATTTATCTACTTTCATTTAGTAATATGAATTTTACAGTTCTATAAATCGTTTTGTAAGGGCACCTATTACAGAACTATAGTGCTGTAATAGATGCCTTTACAGCACTAGTACTGAAATGAAAAAAAAAAACGGTTTTATTAACATTTTGCTGTTAAATAAAACCACACTTTTTAGAAGAATGATTTATTTATTATTAACAATTATAAAATTAATTATCAATTATTAATTAAAATTAATTATTATTAACAGTTAAGATTTATTATAAACATTAATAATACAGTTTTTACAGTTAGAAATTTGTATACCAGAAGTGGATGTGATGGAGCCCTTTACGTTCGAATTTCCAATCATTAAATCCGTGTCTGACCCCATGATCTTCTTTGCTATTTGTTTCTTATTTTCTAAAGATTTCTCAACGTAGCCTTCTGCCGTAGAAGAGGATTTCCAGCCCCCATGACGCTTTAACATCTGCATATCTGCACCATCTTCAACTAGAATGGTGGCTGAGGACCTCCTAGAACAATGTCCAGTGTATCCTTCGGGATTCTTCAATCCAGGTTTTGTTGCAATCTTTTTTGGTATACTTCCAAAACTATTAATTCCGACAGGCTGGGAGGTACATTTTCCTTTTCCGTAGAATACAAAAAACCGCCTGTGAGTTGCATTAAGAGGACGAAGTTTAGCATATTTTCGAAAAAT
The DNA here is from genome assembly GCA_016904865.1 of Pissodes strobi. Lineage (NCBI taxonomy): Eukaryota > Metazoa > Arthropoda > Insecta > Coleoptera > Curculionidae > Pissodes > Pissodes strobi. The sequence goes on from MU182078.1 coordinate 242,305, forward strand.
ACTTAAACAGTTGATACCTGTCACATTTCCTTCTGTTATAACAAATTCTCGGATAATTTTGGTTTTCGAGCATGGAATCACAATTTTTATATACAAATCATTGTATTCAATATGATCCAACATTAACTTAGTTAGTTCTTCGCGCCGACAAGCCCCAAAAATGCCGATTATCATAACAACCTTCATAAGTAAATATGTTTCATCATCTGCAGTACTAAGAAACTTACATACGTCTTCCTTTGTAAGAACTTTGGACTTTTTGGCTTTGTAACCCTCTGAACTTCTTTTCAAAAATGAGATTACTGAGAAAATCTGCTTATATCTTGATTTTTCTTGACTGAAATCATAGTTCTCAACATTGAGTAGTGAGTCCATAGTGTAGATGGTTTCTGGGAGCGTTGCTTTCCGGAAAAATAACCCAAAAGGATTTTCTCAGACACCTCCTTTATTTTGTTAGCTTTGCACCAATCTTCAAACTTCTGGTACTCCAACTCATACCGCGCCTTGGATTTTGTCGGAACTAAACTTGAGATCGCTTCGTTTGCCGCTGCTTCTATATCAGAGAGTAAACTTCCACTCATTTTGAAAAGCGCTTTTTATATTTTTGGATTTGTTTGACAAAGTTTCGACAGTAACCATGCGAAACAGTAACCATGCGAAAGGTAACATAAAAAACTTGATTAGTAAACTTAATAGCAGGTGCATTTTTACAGGTGCATTTTTATTTTAAAAAATGCCTTTTGCCAAATATTTTTATTCATAGATGAAAGTAGATAAAATTTTGTACAATATTCTTGTTGTAAATTCATATTACTACACTCGATGTATATATGAATCTTAACAATACTAATATTGTAAATAACTATTACATACATTTTTTGGAGAGTATATAGCAACAATGGAAATTGATTCCTGTATAATAATATATTTTTGGACTTTTACGCAAAATATTTTATACGTAAATCCAATTATTGTTTATACATTGATATTGTTGACATTTTGCCGGGCAATATATTGCAACGGCTTGACTTCCAGCAGAACGATTTGCACTTTCGTATCCCAGTTTCTCATGAGCTATGCAGGTGTACCACTATCCCTTTTAGAAGTAAGCATATCAACATCTTCTGTAAGAACGGAAGTGGCACGTTTTATTGCTTTAATCCATCCTGTTGATAATTTGTAACTGTAGGCATGAGAGCCATGTCGACCTATGCCTGTAAACGTAACCAAACACTAGGCTCATTGAACTTGATGTTATCTTCATTATTAACCTGGCGCATTATTCTGAGTCTATTCATATTCATCTAAGTCAGTATCTAAATGTATATTTCAGTAATAAAAGCACTTACGTCCTGTTCCAAAAAGAACCTCCTTGCGGTATTTCCACTATTACTTAAACCTGATACAGATTTTGGTCTATCAACCAACAGCCCATCCTTTTTTTAATTGCTAGTTGAATTCCAGCTTTTCTGTTCTCCTTTTCCTTGGAGTCTGCTCCTTTTGCTTGCCATTTTTTAAAGGGCAAATTATAGGAAATATGAAGCAAATACTCGAAGCTTCTTACGTATGTTCTCCTTGAGTAACTTCAAAATGTACAAGTTTTTAATAGATTCCATCATGCTGGCCTCCTGCAATTTTACAAGTTCGGGATTTTCTTTAGACCAATATACTTTACCTGTCATACTGTCACTTAAATTAATGGAAACTACTGCAGTGAAAAATATAAATTCATCTGTATTATCGCTGTTCGTGAGTTGATGTCTATAAGTGCTATGCCCTGAGCTCCCGTCAAACCCCCACTTACAATTCAGTACCATATTCATATCTCTTTCGAATTTTTGGGAAATACATCTCAGTATACTTTTACTAGTAAAGTTCAAAAGCTCCTGTAAATTCACTTCTGCTAAAGTTATTGCAATTAAATAATCTGATCTTCCCTATATAGTAGTGAATTTTCAAAGTTGCTTCATATGCCCCGAAAAATATAAAATTAAGGTGGAGGGGTGTCATTGTTACGTTATCAACCTGTATCACAATAACTGGGAATTGTTAAACATTCTACTCATGACAATTAAGTACTTAATTGGACGTTTTCGAAAAATATATATTCAAATGTATTTCTAATAACATAAGTTTTATGACTATGTTATACAAACTGTTTAATTTTTATTTGTAATGTTGACATTTTGAACCCTCTGGTAATGGTGGTTAAAGGCACAAACATTATGATGATGACAATAAGTCCGTAATTGGGCGTTTCTAGAAATGTACACTCAATTGCAGTTTTCATAACATAATTTTAACTACTATGATTTACAATTTGTTAGATTAGTATTTGCAATTTTCACATTTTAACCCTTTGGTAATAGTTGTCAAAGGCAGCATAAATGTGAACTGTTATATTATATATTATCTTAATTTCATCACTATGGTAATGATGGTAAAGGTACCATAAATAATTAATTAAATAAATAAGCACTTTGATAACAGCAATTAAGTAGCGAGCTGGGCATCTGGCTAGTTCAAATAACATAACTTTAGCTAATATGACCCACAATTCGTTAAATTTTAATTTATAATTTTCTGAATTTCGGTACTATGATAATGATTGATAGGTACTATTAAACTTTGGTTACAGCAATTAATTAGCGAATTGGGCATCTGGTAAGTTTAAACAACATAGCTTTAGCTAATATGATTCACAATTCGTTAAATTTGCGTTTATAATTTTCATATTTTTAACACCTTGTTGATATTATTGATTCAAGATACCACGAAAAGAAGTTAATCATTTTGGTTATGATAATTACGTTATTCAATTTAATTTAATCCAGTAGCAAACATTCAAATTTAGTTCTAATGACACAACTGTAATCAATATGATTTACAAGTTGTTAAAATAAATTTTGAACTTTAATTTTTATTATTATTAGCACTTTGATAAGAGTGATAACTAATGGCACCACATTATCTAATAGGGCATCTGCCAGAAGCAAGAATTATAAATCAGTTGACTTTTTCTTCAAATGTCCTTTTTCTCTACTTCTCCATATTTTCTTCTCTCCTGTACCACTCGCTGTCATTTTTAATTTTCCTATGTTCCAATGCTTTGAATTATTGAGTTTTTGAAGGTTTTCAGATTACGTAGACATTTTCTTGACTTTCTCTCGAGCTTAGGACAGCCCCCGTAATGGTCTTCATTTTACCTCTATTTAAAGATCTATTCTATACCGGAATTCTTTTGTGAAGAATTTGGTTTGCGTACTTTTGCTCTAGAATAATCCATTACTATTTGAGTCCAGGTCTTGCATACTTTTAACGTCGATGGCTCTGCGGCCATGCCTTCAATCCATTATGATGTGATTAATCTAGTTTCGTGCTCCTACGACGCTAAAGACCAATGATTGTATTTCTATTGTCAGCTCCATTAATTTAAGGCCACCATCAATACATTTTTCGTGTAAACTATGTTTACCAATACTAAGTTAAATTTCTCCATTCAAATTTGTCGTTTAAATCTCTCAACTGTCGCAACTGTTGCAGTTGATTGTAATCACATGATACTTTTCTTTAAATAACAACACACCCAAATATGTCTTACTATTCAAAAAAAGTATATTCCCAAAATATATGTCAGTTCGTTGTTGCAAGTATTCCATCTGGTCCTGATGCGTACCTAGCTATTTGAGGATTTTACGAATATCACGGTGGTGAAACTTAACTTCTTTCATGGTAGTGTTAACGTTGGATATGGTAGGGAGAGCTTCGCCCTGGGAAACGTTTAAGTTAGAGTGCGATGAAAACATTTTAGCGAGTGTGTTTGCTTTTTTCCTTAGCTGTAGTAGCCGTGACGCTGCGTTCGTCTGTCAAGGGCAGGAGAGACGCTTTTGCAAAGTTATTATTTACTGTCTTTGATACCGACCAGAAATTGCTGGAACCACTGGGACATGGCAAGAGTTTATTTCTGATCCTTTTGTTGTGTTTCTCCTTAGTTTCGTTTCTCGTTTCGGCAAAGTAATTGCGACTTTCAGCAGTCTGATTTTCCTGCCAGTACTTGTAGGCTTGCTGTTTTCTTTCTACAGTCATTTCGCATCTTCTCTCAAACCAGGGCTTTTCTTTTGAACGTGACTTGATAGAATTCGGGATGTATGCTTCCATTCCTAAGGAAATTACTTACGTAATCTCTTTGCATCAGGGCCAAAGCAGACGTCGTGCCAAGGAAAATCTAGGTAGAACTCTTTTAGATCGTCCCAGTTTGCACAAATGTAATGCCAGATTTTACGAGACAGTGGTGGATCCTTCTGTAGGAGTGGCAGTTTACAAACCGTTGTAATAGGTTTATGGTCGGAAGTGCCTAATGGCGGTCCAACTGTAATTGTATACTGGTCAGGATTTGTGGTTAGAAAAAGATCCAGGAGAGCGGGAAATTCGCACCTTCTCTGAGATTCGAGTTGGTTTGTTTACAAGTTGAGTAAGCCCGCAGCTGATAGCAAATGATTCAGCTTCTCTACCTTCGTGGTCGGTCGTGTTGTGATGTCTTAGCCAGTGTTGTGGGCATTGAAATCTCACAGAATGGTTATTTCTGAATTGGGATGGTCCGCTCGTATTGGAACAAAAGTGGTAGCTAATCTTGTATACAATACACATATGAACTTGATTAATCCCTTGGCGGTGAACTTGAGTCACAGTAGGTTGTTCGGTTCGAGTGTTTCCTCGCAGTGACACGAAAGGTCACTTGGGATAAAAAGGCATAATCCGAACTTATGTCTAAATCGGAATCGGGAGGGTAGGTGGTAACCAGGGTAGGGGTAGATTACTGTTATTGTAGAACATACTTGTCCTTCTGTAAGGGCCCGCATCTGTGTCCTATTTGCTTGTAGATGTTGGTGTACCGAATTAATGTTTTTATTTAGGCCCTTAGGTTGCAGAAATCTGATCTAAATTGGTTTGGTATCTATACTACCTGTAAAACGTTGCATGAAGAGCCCCCAGAGCCACCCGGCTCCCGGAGATCCAAATGACCGAGTAGTTTACATTCGAAATGTTTTGATCCTGAAAGCGTCCGTGTATTTCTAATATAGAAGTTGGAACCACAAGCAGCAGCGTGGAAGCGGAACGTGATTTGGAAAAACCACTTAGCAATTCCCAGTTCTGGTGGCCTTTTTCCAGACGATGCGAGTAGGCGTATGCATCTACCATCTAGGAACGCTTCCACTAGAAGTATCTGCCTCAAACTTATTCCTTTGATGGTCCCTAATAAAAAAGGGGGGGAGTGGGGTTTGTTGGGTCACTCCCCAGTGCTCAGCTAGAGACTTTATACTTTGGTGTTCTCCAGTGTGAAGGTGGACGATGGGATTTTATAGACCACATCCCGTGGCAACTGGGAATGGCAGGGGCGTCACTTCCCATAATCGAGCTGCTCTCGCCAGTTTGAAGTTCCTGCCTGCTAATGCAATTAGGTTGTCACCAGCGTTGTTCTGTCATTGTTGAATTATCGGACTATAATGCCAGTTTTCAACCACCAAACATAGATGTAGTAATATAAAATAACTTTGACAAGGCTGCTTTTTTAAATAACGTTCAATTTGGCTTAGAATGCGAATTTGGGCCATACTAAGCATTTAAAATAATAGCTTACTATCAATAGAATAAGGCAAGATGAACTATAGATTAACCCTGCTTCATAGGTACAGAGTATCCCAAATTCGATGGTCATCAATGGGTTTTTGAAAACTGTAGAAGAAACAGCAAAGGTTGTGGCAAAGTTACATAATTTGGAGCTTAAGTTAATGCCGGTGAAAAATTAAGAAAATACCGACTACCTGCAGAGGTACGGAAACCCAAAGTTTCACATTCCGCTTTGTTTTTTGAGACGTTATTTTTAAACAGAAAGAACGGAAAGCACTTTTCTACAGGTACTTTATTACAATGCATATAAAAATAGTTTTTAATTTAAAAAGGGGACCTGAACTTGAACTTTAAATATTATTTTTTTAAATTATTTCGTTCCGTCAAAATATAAAAACCAATAATATTTTCACAAAATTTTACCGTTCTGAACCGAGGATACACCATCAGGAACTTATTTTCTTTTGCAATATGGTCCTGATTGAATTGTGTCCTAAAAAAAACTGACTCTTATAATGAGGATTTAGGATTTTCAGGTAGTATGTTGTTAGTTTTTGTTATGTTATCAAACAGTACTAACATTTATTAAAAATTTATAATATACATGATTTTTTAAATGTCCACTGTACCGAAAAAATTTATTTCAAATTCAAATTCAAATGTATTTATTGCTCTCAAATTTTATTACAGACATAGCAACGTTAGTTAATTAGCTTGAGAGGTTAATTAGCCTGAGAGGTTTGTAAACCAAACTAAAACTAAAGTAGGTATTAAAAATTATATAAAGAATAAAAATACAAGATAAAATACAAGAATACACATTAAGACATTACAACATGTTAAAATTTTGATTAAAACTGTAGATGCACTTTCCCAATAGGTACCTGGTAGTATCTCTTTTAAATTTGCGAATGCCGGGCTCACGCCTTAGAATAGGGGGTAAAGCGTTAAAGGCTTTAATTACTGCAAAAATGGCGTTCTCTGGTAAAAGATTGAGTGGTGCAAGGGAACACTGAGGTCAGTCCTACCCCTGGTCACAACCGACATGCCCTCTGCATAATGCTCGGCATTTGTTCGAAATACGTCAGGGTTTTTCTCTACAAAAATTACCAGGGTAAGAGTGTACAAGGCTGATGTGGTAAGAAAACCCAGATCAACAAAGTATTCCCTACATGAGGTGCGTGGAGTAAGCCTTAACATGCATCTTACAATGCGTTTCTGTGCAATAAAAACTGACTGAGCTCTCACTGAAGATCCCCAAAACATTATACCATATGATATAAGGGATTGAACTGATGAGAAATAAATTTGTTTCAGGGTGTTTACTGTAAGTTCACTTCGAAGACGTCTCAATAATGCACAAAAACTGTTCAACCCTTCAACAAGAATGTCTGTCTGAGAAGAGTATGTCAAGGCAGAATCGATGTGAATACCGAGAAATTTAGTACTTTCTATTTCAGTTATGGATTTGTGGTTGCACTTTACGTAGAGTGATTCAGTTTGGCTAGATATTTTCCTAAAGGTGATCAGGTCTGTTTTTTTCCGCATTTAGCGTTAATGCATGCGAATCACACCAACTCTGCATCTCTGAGACTACCCGAGAGCATCCATTGGAGAGACCTCCAGCAGAGTTACCTGATAGCACAATGGAAGTATCATCTGCGAACTGGCAGACAAGTTCGAATTCAATTAGGCCATTTACATATAAGACAAAAAAAACTGGTCCCAAAATGCTTCCCTGTGGCACACCTTGTTCGATAAAAGATGCTGTCGAATAATGAACCTCCCCATTTGCTGAAATGCATACACACTGTTTTCGACTATCTAGGTATGAAGCTATCAGTTTAAGGCAGTTTCCTCTAATCCCATATTTTTGAAGGATGGATAAAAGTAAGAAATAATTTATGGTGTCAAATGCCTTTGACAGATCGCAAAAGGGTCCTGCTACTTTCTTATTTTTGTCGATATTTTCCACTATGTAGGATATCACTTTAAAAACAGCTTGCTGGGTTGAGTGTTTGGACCTAAAGCCAAACTGGTCTTTGGAGAGAATATTGTGTGAAAGCAGAAAATTCATTAATCGGGTATAGATGACCCTTTCGAAAAATTTTGAGGTGGAAGGGAGTAATTTTTTGGATCTTGCTCATCTCGTTTTTTGTGTATTGGCACAACTTTTGCCTCTTTTAAACTGGATGGGAAGGTGCCAGAGTCGAAGCATGTGTTTATGATGTGAGCCAAAGGGGCTGATATGTTACAATTTGTATGTTTTAGAATTGCAATAGGGATTTCATCAATACTACTAGAATATTTATTTGGTAGATTTCTTATGATGTGTCGCACCTCTTGGTGGTCTGTAGGAACTAAAAATATTGTGGGAGTGTTACTTGTCAGATTACGGGATGTGGATGGATCAGGTATGGGGGCAGAGGAAGTGGTGTTAAATCTTTCTAGAAACATGCTTGCAATTTTCACAGGTACCCCCACTAATTCACCGTTCCCAGCCTTCAGAGCAATAGGTTTTTGAGATCTAGTTTTGTTTGTGTACCTGTTAAAAATACTCCAAGCAGTTTTTGTTTTATTTTTTGAACATATTATTTTGCTTTCATTTACAAATTTTTTGTATAGAGATATGAAATTTCTATATTTTTTCTTTCACTTTTATGCTGATTGTATTATACCCTCATTGCGAGTTTCTTTGTATCATAGGTACATATAGCTCTTTTATGTTACTGGAATACTGTTTTATTTGACATTTAACGGAAGGAAAGCTACGACAGAAGTAATAGTGAAAAATCCCATTGAAAGTGTCATATTTATCGTCCACCCCAATGGAATTGAAAACATCTAGCCAGAATTCTGTTTTTAACTCATTAATAAATGCATTCATATTGCCATGTGAAAAATTGTGTCTATTCCCGACAGGTGCAGGTTTGGTGATACTTGCACTTAGTTTAAATTTGAAAGTTTGTCCATACTGATCTGAGATATCTGTCAAAAGTATCCTACCATCTGTCTCACCATGAGGAAGATTGCTGAAGACATTATCAAGCTGTGTCGCAGAGGTTCGTCCTGCCCTCGTAATACCTGTTATGTGTGACTCAAGACCATAAGTGTTGAAAAGCTGATTCACCAAGGAGGCATCATTCCCAGCGAATTGAAAGTTTATACTAAAATCCCCGCAAACTACCAGGAACCTATTAGGGTTATAGATGAAGTGCAGTAAATCTTCTAAAATTGACAAAAAAGTATCTAGATTTTTTGATGGTGACCTATAAATACAGATAAAATAATAAGCTTTATTTACAATCACATATTTGGAGATACATAATTCACAGTGTTCTTCAATGGACAAGGCATTTACAGGATAAAATTTGTTATTCTCCGTTACATGTATGGCGGGACTCTGCGCGAGATGAAAAAGCAATTGGTATATATTTTAGCAGTGATAAAGATATAATGTCATTACCTTGCAGCCAGTGTTCTGACATGCAGAAAATATCTGGATTCTCCCTCTCCAGTAACACTTGAAGCTCTAGTGATTTGTTATTTACACTACGAACATTCAAATGTAGTAAGTGTAGCTAATCCTCATCTTTACACCTATACAATACATATTTTGACAGTCCTGCTTTTTATCAAAAAGGAAGTATTGAAAATGCCTTTTTCTACTACCCTGCGTAAAATACTCATTATACTTTCTAAGATTCGTAAAATATATCTTTTTAATGCAGTATAAAATACTTTACGCACTAGTGCGTAAAGTAAATCTGCCATATTATTTGACATTTAATAGAGTGCATAAAGTAATTTAGTAATATTTTTATATTTCCATATATTTTTCGGTAGTAGAAAAAAAATTGTATACCACTCATGTATAATGTGCCCTGTTTTATTCATTCAATTAATTCATTCATAATTATTTTTAGCATTAGAAAAACGTGATGTGATGACTATGTATAGACGAAATTCAGAAACACCGAGTAGACTACATTTAATGGAATATCCTGACCGACAATTATTCATGCTTTATAAGACTGGATGGTAACTTAGCTACTTATTGAAGTTTTGTGAAACCCAGGGAAAAATATGTAAATGGCATAGAACCAGAGGGAGAAGAAAATATTGGAATGTCTTAGGTTGTGTAATATTTAAAAGCACAATAAAGGAATTAAATTATTTTATAATATTCTTAGCTTAATAACTCTGCTCGAATTTGGATTAAAGCATTCCTCAACGACCTTCATTTCCCAAAATACAAATATGAAAAGCAATAAATTATGTTGGTTACAAACCAACAATCGAAAAATACATTAAATGTAAATGCAGGCGTAAAAGGCCTTGGCCTTTTGGATTCTATTAGAGAATGAGATAAACTTAAGAAAATAACTGCCTCGCCGCCTAGTAACTTGATAGCTAAAGAAAAATTCATAGAATACAGAAAAATACTCTCTAAGCTGCTTTCCAAAGCTATATTATTTTAAAAATATTTTTGATAAGAACTTTAAAAATCCAAAAGAAACCTGGAATACAATAAAACATGCAACGAATGAAGTTACTGATAAACCAAAAATATCTTGGGAGAGCGGGTCTATTGTGTCGGCAGAGGGCGAAATCGTTGAAGAATTCAATAAATACTTTAGTACTGTAGGGGAAAAGTTGACCGCAAAACTTAAAAAAACACAAAACAACGTTAAAATCAAATCCTCCCAAATTATTCCTAGTAATACATTGTTTTTGAGCCTACTAGTAGAATATGAACTCTGTATTATTATACGCTCTCTAAAAAACAGTGAATCTAATACTGGTGATGGTATCTCAAAGAATGTGTTAAAGCATTTTGGCGGTTGCTTGATTGCACCACTTTTACATCTAATTAATCTGATCTTCTCTACAGGTGTTTTCCCTGATATACTAAAGAACACAATAATTATTCCTCTGCATAAAACTGATCCTAGAGACACTGTGCAGAACTATAGGTCGATTGCCCTGACAAACAACTTTAGTAAAATTGTGGAAAAGTGCATCCACTTAAGATTAGGTGAATTTATAGGTAAAAATAAATTATTAAATTCTAGTCAATATGGCTTTAATAAAAATTGTGAAACTGAGGATGCACTTGTTAGTGTGGTGGACCACATTGTCACGGGTTTTAATACACGAAAGAAGTATATGACAATATTTTTGGATTTGGCCAAGGCCTTTGACACTATGCCGCACCACATCACCATATCTTACTGGATAGACTCGAACAAAAGGGTATTAGGGGGCTGTCCAGGGATCTTTTTAAATCATATCTAAATAATCAAATACAGCAAGTTAAAATTGGGGACTCCTTGAGCACCCCCCGACCTGTGAGGTATGGTGTGCCGCAGGGTACTGTCTTGGGACCTGTGCTGTTTACATTGTATGTTGATGAAATTTTCTCTGTTTTACCCCAGGACACCGTGGACTGCTATGCTGATGACACAGTAATAATTGTTAAAGAAAATTCCTGGAACGAAATTTTCACAAAAGCTGAAGAGGTCATTAATCGTGTTAAAGGGTGGTTGGACTCTAGTTTGTTGTCTCTCAATGTTGATAAGTCGCATTTCATGTGTTATGCTATGAACAGGACCGGTTTACCTAATATTTATACAAAGTAAAATTCATGAAAATGATTGTTTGAATAATCGAAATTGCAATTATTGTAGTGCAAATATTATTGCAGTGATCAAGGTAAAGTACCTTGGAGTGTTTTTTGACAGTCACTTGAGATGGGACTGTCACATAAAATATATTTGTAATAAAATTCGAAAACTTATATATAAGTTCTACATCTTGAGACAAAGCTTGTCAAGGATCTGTATTATGGGTATTTATAAGTCACTGGTAGAATCAGTGCTCACTTATGGTATAGGTATTTGGGGTGCAGCTACCAGCACTAATTTGTTGTCTCTTGGAATAACACAAAAAAGACTTAAAAAAATCGCATTATTTAAAAATAAACTCTATTCAACTTTAAACTTGTTTGAAAACTCTAGAACACTGACCATTAACAAACTATACATTAGATCTGTCATCAGGTTGCTGTGTAACAATAAGCTTTCAAAAAGCCTAGCTAAACCACCCAATAAACACAAGGTTTAAAAAAAAACAATCAATGCAAATTCCCGCTGCTGGATTTTCCTCAGTACAGAGAAGTTTGTTGTATACTGCACCCAAAATATATAACGTGTTACCGCAACATTTTAAAAATAAAAGCTACCCACAAATTAAGGGAAATGTACACATCTGGTTGTTGGAACTTAATGAAGATATATTGCAAAACTTAGTATAAGTATTAGTATAACTGTCAACTTGCTTTTATATTTGTTTTTGTTATTACTTTAATAACTGCGCTGCCTTCTGCGTATAATCTATTTTCCATAGGGCTTGTAGTAGTGTTATATTGCTAACCTAAATTAATTCCTGTATAGGTGCACCCACAATTTTTTTTACAATAAATTGTGCACCTAATTACACAAAATTGTAATTATGTACTAATTATGAAATAAACTTTATTATTATTATTATTATTATTATTATTATTATTACTATTATTAATATTATTATTATTATTGTATTAATTTCATATCAGTCAGACCTTTGGATCTGGCTGTGCTGAAAAAAGCTTGGTCATTTGTAATTGGCTCCAGAAACGGCTTAATGAAGAAGCAGATTTTAAAACAAAATTAACTGCCTTTATAGTTTATCTACTGGCGACATCTCTAATGAACATAATTAACACTACTGGTTGATAGATAATCCGCGATAAAGCGTAGAAGTAAGGCCGCAATGGCGACAGTCATTTAAGCTATGGGTAGTTATTGGCCCTTTTATTATTGAAGGCATTTATACCATCTACGAGATATATTGACATATTGAGAAACGAAATTCTAGAAGTATTCCTACAATGGACGTTACAGACTTTCTGAACAATATGTTTCGCAATAGGTAGAATGAAAACCAAAGAGAAATTTCATATCGTGCGGTGGCCGGCAAGAGGCCCTGAGCTGGATCTCCTTGATTATTTCCTTTGGGAGTATCTTCAAAATCACCTTTGTCGCAATAGGCCAGAAAACATAGACGTTTTACGGCAGAATGTAATTAGAGAAGGCGGAACTGTTCCTGCAAAAACAATTGAGCGTGCAATTTATAAAATTAGATGAGTAAAACAAAAATATATTCAAGCAGAAGGATTGCACTTGAATAAAATTCTTTATTACCATAATTTCGCTTATTAAAAATGTTTTTCTTTGTTAGAATAAATATTTTAGGAACATTATTTTAATTATATTAAGTTCAGATCAGTATTGAAAAATGTTGATCTGATGGTGATATCTAAAAGTCGAAACGTCCTTTTTTAAATTGGAAACTAGCTTTAAACGCATCGAAATAAAGTGCTTGTAGATAAGTATAAATTGCTTTCCGTTTTTCAATATGTTTAAAAATATCGTCGAAAGGAAAAAAATACTATACTATATTGTAAACGCCTAATTTTTAGTAACATGTTTTATTTCGCCAATACAACTTCGCCAGTACAGTTATCATAATTACATAACGCCATGAGTCGACTCTGCTATCGTACAATAACTATATCTACGCCTTATTTCTAATCTATCTATATACTCCGTATTATATAACACCGATTCGATTCTACTGCTGCGCCATTCGTTTTCCAGGGTTGTCACGTCCTCGCCTATTTGAACGTTGCACGTCGCCTCTCCAAAATTTGCTTGTTACATTCAGCCATCCTGCAACAATTAATGCTCTCATTAATTTAACTCGCCAGTAAATCAACGAGATCTTATCGATCTGTGCATTCGCCATAACACCAAATCGCCTACCCTAAGGGTTTCGCCTGTGGTTGCAACCTTACGCCTTTTATCGAATATCACCTTTATATTACGCCTTTGTCAGATTTTCACTCGCCTTTTGCTAGCTCAATAAGAAGTTTGGACCTTAAATCGCCATAGCTCTCGCCTTTCGCCAACAGAGCATTCGCCATTTGCACCTCGCCAGTTAAACTCACTTGCATGCACCTTTCAACCTAACCTTTCGCCCTCGGTGTTTTACACCTCGCCTCGCCAAAAAGTCAGCAAACGCCTTGCTCGTAAACGCCAGCCCGCGCCAGCAGTTGGAAATAGTACGCCTTGGATACCCAAAATTCGCCAAACGCCTCTCTCAATTTGAGAATCGCCTCAGAAGACCGCAAAGTCTTCGTCGCCTTCGCCTGCGTATGACCCTGGACTTCCTTGCCCCTCCAATTCCACAATATCGGTTGATGGACGCCGATATCTGTCAAAAGAGGAAAGAAAGCCAGTATACAAGTCGCCAGGGGAAGAGCAACCAAATGCCCTCGCATTCGCCTATAGATCGAGAGGTAGACCGTCAATCAGACACGAAAGCGCCTTTGTGCCTGAAAGCCCACACCTTTCGATCAGCGCCATTTTATCCTGATAATAATGGGTCATGGTTTTGCCGTCCAATTTAACCCTCGCTATCATCTCCTTGAGCAGCTGAGCAAAGTCATGCACTCTAGGAAACGCCTTCCTAAGAGCCGCCTTCCAGTCTTCCCATGAGAGGTCATATTCATCGAGCGGATTAAACCAGCGCCTTGCTGCGCCTTGCAATTTCGCCTGCATAAAATACGCTCTCTCATAGTTCGACCATTCATGAATATCGCCCAACTGATCAATTTTGCTCAACCACCTGACTACGTTACAGTCCTGGCTGTCAGGATCGAAAGGGTCAATAATGTCGCCGCCTGCCCTTGCCCTTGACCCCATACAGCCCAAACTGCAAGCGGAGTCCGCCCTATCGCTACAAGCATGCTCTACTACCGCCTGAGGAACGCTCTCACCTGATTTATCGCCTTTTCTGATGCCCTTGGTACCGCCAGTACCAACGGCCGCCCTTTGTTTCGTCGCCTCGCCCATTTCGGCCGCCTTTTGCTTCGCCGCCCTTGCTATTTCGGCCGCCACAATCTGCTGGATACTAGTTGCCAAACCGCCTTTCAACAGCTTATGTACCATGGAGACTGTTTCGTCTTCCATCGCCGAATCGCCTTCGCCGTGGTCACCGTCGCGCAATTCCAACTCGTAATCGAGCTCTAACTCGTCACTTCTGCCTTCCTCCATAGGAAATCACTTAAAAACGCCTTTTAAACACCAATTCCAATAAACACAGTTAAAATACGCCACAATTTTTACAATAATCACTAATTAATTAGCACACACTTGTTTATTATTATCGTGAATATCTGAAAAATCGCCAAATGTCAATCCACTGTCAAGGATAGCAACAAACGCCCGCCTTTTGTTATGAGTTTTTGTGATATCGCCACTCACAAAAAAAAAGAAGAAGATGTCACTGCGATTTAACTCGCCGAAATCGCGTATTTGACCGTTCTCCACAACAAATAACACAATACGTAGGTTATCCCGACTTCTGATCTGTAAACGCCTAATTTTTAGTAACACGTTTTATTTCGCCAATACACCTTCGCCAGTACAGTTATCATAATTACATAACGCCATGAGTCGACTCTGCTATCGTACACTAACTATATCTACGCCTTATTTCTAATCTATCTATATACTCCGTATTATATAACACCGATTCGTTTCCAGGGTTGTCACGTCCTCGCCTATTTGAACGTCGCACGTCGCCTCTCCAAAATTTGCTTGTTACAATATAATGTTTATAAGAGCGTTACATTTTAAAGAAAATATTTTCAGGCAGTTTAAGAGACGTATTATAATATGATATCGTTCGAAAGTTAACAATCTACAATGAGATTATATAAGTCAAAATCAATGCTCATCAGAAGATTGTTACGAGGTTTAACTCATCTGATAATAATTAGTGAGGAACGTGAGAGATGATGGTATTGAGAAGAGAAAAATATTTTAACGTTGCTTATGAAAAAAAGAGATCTAATAGTAAATATTATCTAAATATACTTTAAAAACAATATTATCTATACCTTGTTAATGTACTACGGAGCCTGCAAACACTCGTATAACAAAACTGATATTAAATTACTCACTAAACTTTCACCTCAAAATTCTTTAAAATAAAAGATCCTAATACTAAATGAACACTAAATAACCATAACATCCTTTTAACTGATACTTAAGGATAGCAGAAGTAAATTAATGATTAAGCTTTTGCGAATATTCTTAATCCTATTCCGTGGCGACAAGGAGCATTTTTACAATTAAAGAGCGTTCAAAATCGATTTCAAAGAACAGCTTTTAAATAGAGCAGCGCAATTTCTTTTCTCCTTTGAACACTCATTTACTCAGCATAAATTACAATTCCACTTCTAGAAAGGGGCAAGAAAGTCAATAGAGTCGAATTTAAACTCATCTTATTCGACAATGAAATTTATTTGCACAGAATTTTAATAAAGTGTACCGGGTGTTTCACTATAAATGGAACCCCCCTTTAACTTTCTCAATTGACGTTTTAGAAAAAAACGTCAAGTACAAAAATTAAAGGGTATGATGTGAAGTTTTTTGTGGCATAGCACAGTTGTATACAGAGTATTCCACAAAGGCGGAATTAAACAAAGTTTTATTTTTATAAATGGAACACCCTATATATTATTGCATATTTGGATTTTGCGGAGA
>MU182078.1:258987-277853 GCA_016904865.1 Pissodes strobi
TCTCCGCAAAATCCAAATATGCAATAATATATAGGGTGTTCCATTTAAAATAATAAAACTTTGCTTAATCCCGCCTTTGTGGAACACCCTGTATACAACTGTGCTATGCCACAAAAAACTTTACATCATACCCTTTAATTTTTGTATTTAACGTTTTTTTCTAAAACGTCAATTGAGAAAGTTAAAGGGGGGTTCCATTTATAGTGAAACACCCGGTACCTGTAATTTGAATAAATGTTTCACTTTCAAATACATAATATAAAATTTATGTATCAGATACATTGAATGTACAAGACAAAAGTGTGATTCGAGGTAAACGAAAAAGCATATACCAATCTATTAGGCGCTGCTTGAGATATAAATATCCAATAAAGTATTTAAACATATTCAGAAAGAAGTAGAACCAAGCTTGGTAATGATGATCGTATATAATGCCCCTTAATCTATACACGCTTTCAAGACAACTATGTTTTAACGATTTTTCTAACAATATTTGTTGATAAAGATGTAATAGATCACAATTGATTATGGGGCATTATTGTTGGGACATATGTGTACTTAGAGTGTTTGTAGTACGATTTTTTTGGATCTTCCAGTGCTAAGTGGGCAAGACCCGCATTTTCCACTCTTAATTTGGTTATTTTGTGTTTACGTGTTCAACTGTCAGCATGGTTTTGGCAAGCGCCGACATTCGTGAAATTAAAGGCATTATAACAAGTATGTTCAGCGAAAAATTTCTGGAAGGGGTAGCGGATAAGGTAACTAGTATTGAAAAGAAACTAGATGCCCGTTTCAAGATGCAGGAAAAACTTATTTCGTCCTTGGAAGAAAAGCTAATTAAGGCTAATGAAGATAACAAGCAGCTAGCGATCTTATTGGATGCTCAGGAACAGCAAAGTCGCAACAACAATCTGCGCATATTTGGAATCCCATCAGTTGAAGGTGAAAGTCCGGGAATATTAAATGACAAAATACTGAAATTATTTAATTCAGATATGAAGGTAAACATACCAAACAATGCCATAAAAAAATGCAACCGAGTCGCATCTAGGAATTCTACGGATAAACCACACGCAGTGTTAGTGCGGTTTTCGTGTAATGAAGCGAAATTATCGGTGCTAAAAAGAAAAACACTGAAAGGTAAGCAAATCCAAGTTAAGGAAGATGAAGATGAAGATTAAGATAGAGATAGGGATGGAGATGGAGATGGAAAGAGAGTAAGATAGAGAGAGCCTCCTATGCCTAATGCACTGTGCAGCCCTCTAGGGTATTGTTCGTTTCCTTTTGTGCTCATTTCACTTCTGGTGTATAGTCCGCAAGCACACTTATTGTTTTTAACAGAAAACATGTAAAACATGGAGGGAATTATGTGAAAACACTGCGCAGACCTGTATGCTTTTCTCTGTTTCTGTTTTGTGCCGAATTCTAAGGTTTGGTCCACAAGCATACTCATTTTTTTTTAACAGAAAACACGTGGTAGAGTATAGGTAGAAATAGTTATGCGTCGTATTCCTAATACACTGTGCAGGCCTGTAGCCTATTCTCCGTGTCTGTTTTGTGAGGATAAAGTTTCACTTTTGGTGTCTAATCCACACGCACACTATTTTTTTCTATATTAACAATTATTCTTCACAAGCAGTTAGTCAAGGAAAAATAAAAGATTGGTATGTTTTCGAAAACACCTATAGCACTGTAACAAACAAGTAGGTACTTAGTAAATTGTATAGATAAATATATACCTAAATGTTATATTTAAATTCATATTGGAATTTAGAGTTTCGCGCGTTAGTTTTGATGGATCCATTTGTTCATTATTTATTGATCGTAATTATTACAGGTGATTGTTGTTTTTTGATAAACCATATAATTTTTGTCTCTTGTCATTTTCAGGTGAGTATCCACTTGTCAGCGAGTGAGAGTAACCACTTGTCAGTGAGTAAGTATGATTTAGTTTTATTCTATAATACTGTAAACGCCAAAGTAGAAAATGTTTGATGCCAATTTCGTTTAGTTTCATGCTTGAAACGTTCGGAGGTAAATATGGCGTGAACGTTTCCCATTGAGATTTCGCATTTTTAACTGCCGAAGGTAATAAAACAATAGTTACAATCTGCTATTATAAGTAAACTGAGAAGGTAGAATACACCTTCCATCGCAATCGAACAAAGTATGCATATATATGATTCATTTTTCCACTATGGATCAAGAATAATGTCATAACGCGTGAAAACTGTAAAGTAATCTGCATAATTGACAACTATGGCTTCGACCTATTGGGGTCTTATTATTGGCAGAGATGATGATATAATAGATTGTTCAGCGATGTTCTTATATGAAAGTGACGTTGTTTATTAGGAAAATACACTCGAGTAATAATTTCCTAATTCGCCTGTTATAATACTTACAAAAAACTATTTAATTATTTTAGTTTAAAATTATCATTGAAACACCTTGTATATTATCGCGATTTTGGTTTCTGCTTCAAATTTGTAACAATTTTCAAACACGTTCTACACCTAAATTCAATTTTGTATTAGATATTGACGTTTGTAAATTGGTATTATGAACATTTTGTAGGGAAGTATATTCCAAACGGTTTACACTTTCCTATCTTAGTTAATCTATGAGCCACATAGTGGTACCACTTTCCGGTCTAACATTTTTTACTTTCGGTCGGAAAATTGGTACTTCTGTTTAAACCAACAAATAGTACCACTAAGTAGGACATAAGGAACTGAGATGGTAGCAGTACTAAAAGTGGAAGATGCCTCGTCTGAAAGACCTTTTTTATTAACTCCGTTCTACACAACATTATCCCCGCACATCTATATCAGTCTCGCTAATGAAGATATGTACTGTTTCCCAGTTAAGGAGCCTTAGCTCATCTCGGGGGTTGCAGTGTTCAAATAATCCGAAATGACAACTAGTTGTCAAACTAACAAGTTTGACATTTTGACATTTTCCGTTTCCGTTTCATTGACCTAGGTTTTTTTTTAATATTATTATTTACCTAGGGTGAGAAATGTTACTTCTCATTTGAGGAATGGAGTAGATAATGGTGATTTATCATGTTAGTAGTAAAAAAAAATATGTAGAAAATAAATATTCAATTGTCCGACAAATTACATTTTCCGATTTTCCAGTCCGACGCGGGAAAATCATCGGTTTCACGAAGCCAAAAAATTTACGAATAACAATTTCTTCTTTCGATTTCTTGCTTTGAAATGAACTAGAGAACATAATGAATAAGTTGTCCGACAGTAAAACATTACCTTATGCGTAAAAAAGAAGCAAAATGTTTTTTGAATTTAGTCGTTGTACTAATGCTTGGAGTGTGTATGTTATATACACCCATTTTCAAATAACCGGCTAATTTTGTAAACAAAAAGGGAATATGTAAATACAATAAGTGGCAACGAAACAATCGAACATTCCTAGAAAAATTCGCGATACCCGCGGCCCGCTGCGCTGCCATGAATCCGCTGATCGTATATGTACCTTTTCGTACAAGTCGCGATAGGCCATGCTCAAGTATGGCGACATCATTTTATGTGCCACGTTTTCTCTAATCCCTGCACTAGTTTGAAAGTTTTAAAAAATTAATTGTTTTTTGTGTAATTCATTAAAAGGTACACCTAATTTTAAGCAAAAAACAGAAGAAGTGAAAACATTTACGCCAGAAATATTTTGTTCTTCTAAATTATTTTTAAAATCAAGACAGTTTCACAACCACAAATATACTGATGTGGCAAGTTGGAAAAAAAATTATCAAAAAAAAATATGAGCCAACGCAACGTGTCAAAAGTTGATCTAAGTATCAGAGCAGAACACCAGTGCCTGATCCAACTTCCTTATACTCTGGTGAAATGTGCGTAGAAGCGCCTTGATATGGTTCAAACCAATTGATATAACACTTGTTGAGCAACCTACCCAAAGCTTGTAGCCCCAGCGTATGGGTTTACCCCGTATAAATTGTTTGCAGCCATGGCACTCAAAATAGGGTACCATGCCCTCATCAACACTATGGGTCTCAACTTTAGGTGCATATCTTAGGAAATTTTGACTCAATAGAGTAAACAAAAGACGAACTTTAGCAAATATATCACTAGTAATCAAATTGTCGTTATCTGCATTATGTGATCAAACCTATCTCTGGAAAGCGCCTCTGAAACAAGAATGTTTTTTTCCATCTTTATCCTGTTCCCAAAACATTTTACGTCTCGGATATGGTACATAACCGCTTAAATTAAAATACCAACGAAACTTTTCATTTCTCGGACAGTAACTGGTTTGTTATTTTTATTTTTAATTGCCGCATAATAATTTGTTTCTTCAATGAGTAAGTCAAAAACGTTTTCATCAAAGAAATTAAAAAACAAGGAGACCGGTGAACTGTCATTTGCGTCTTCTAAGTCAAATTGTTGACCTGAATCAAAGTTACATGGCTCATATGGAATATGACTTTTAGTCCAATTATAAACTTTGGCAAATTTTGGAGCGGATTTTGACTTTTTTTGGAATAAGTTGAGCCAGAGGAATGTTGTCATCTTCCGAATCCAAATCTTAGAGAGGTACCCGTATTTCTGCTGGAGCCCTAAGCTGAGCAGAGGGTAAATTATCAGGGCACATCGTATCTTCCTGGCTTGAATCCTCGTCGGTTTCACAGTCGTCGTCGGGCGGTAACATGACAATGTCAGCTGAAGGATGATGCGGAAAATCGTCTTTCTCGAGCATTGCTAATGCTTCATGCATTAAAAAACCACTAAAAATGAAAAATAGAGGTAATTTTAGATTTTACTTTACCCATTACTTACAAAATAATATAAGTAATCGAATTTTTATTTCGTAAATTAGCTCTTATTCCTAACGGTCTATATAAAGGACGGCAATAAATGGCGGCTCGCTGCCAACGACTAGCATGCGTTATCAGTAAATATATTGTTATTTTGGTATATATACATGAAAATAAAGCTAACACTAATAAGTTATTGAATGTTTCTTGAGTAATATACTTACCTAGCAAACTTGATGTTATATTCGGCCATTTTTATTCACTTTTATAATTAAGTTAAACAAAAACATGCAGCGCTGCGCAAGCAATACGGCGCGAAACTGTCAAATAAGGTTGTCCCGAAACTCACTTATAGATTGCGAGCCAAATTTCTCACCATTGGTGTGCGCAGATATTTTTAAAGATGCCGTTCTATTAGTAGGACGTCAGGGTTGTCTGATGGGTTAACATGTGCTCACTGGTTCCGTTTATTTAATAAATGTATTAAATGTTCTTGGTGTATTAATTGCTAAGATAAGGAAGAAAAAAAGGGGGAAACAAGAGTTCCCAAGAAGGAAAATACAAAAGAATTATTGCGGCTCCAAACTCTAAAAGAATTTGGGAGCTACTAAATACACAACGTAATGGATGGGTCGAAATAGGTTTGTAAAAAATTGTACGATCACGTGTCTGACTGCCGACTTTCAGATGGTAATACATATACTGGGGGTCGGTAAGTTTCAATACATATTATTAACTATTTACGCATTTCACAATCCATTTACAGTAGCTTATAAAACTTTATCACAATTAATGAATACTTGAAAAATAATGCTGTTTAAAATTAATGTTTTTTTGTCGGACTGCAGATTGGTCCCGACATATTTGTCGGACAGTTATACCACATGTCGAGTACTTGTTTTACATACATGATTCTTTTTTGTCCGACAGTTATTCATAAATTTTTTTAATTCTTGAAATCGATGATTTTCCCGCGTCGGACTGGAAAATCGGAAAATGTAATTTGTCGGACAATTGGATATTTATTTTCTATATATTTTTATTAAGTAAACCTGAAAAAATCAGCTCGTTATTCATAATTTTTTTAACTCATGAATTGGGTATGTTTGAATTGTCGGACACCCTTAACGACCCAAAATTTTTGCCGGACACTTTTTTTTTCGCGCGTTTCATAAACTTGCCTCGCGATTACATTAAAAATAAAAACAGTATCCATAAATTTTTTGCACTACGCGAAATGGTCGGCTTTCGGAAGAACTGGAAAGCAAACGCCCCCACTACGAAAGTTTTCATAAAGAGAAAAGGTGGTAGACTAGCCACAATTAAGCCACACAAAAATTTCCAAGACAGTATTCATAAATGCAACTTTATGTCGCTGGGCACTTACACTATTAGAACGCTGTTGTATATTAGCCAAAAATGATTTTATTTATATTTCTAAGTAATTTCCAACCAAAGATACCTGATATCAGACTCTCTGTGAACTTCCATTAATTTTAATGAAAGGATCATCGACCAGAATATTATATTTGAGAAGCAGATGCATAACCAAATTTTACTAGTGTTAAAAATAACCTATTTATTTAGATAGTATTGACTAAATATTTTATAGAGAACAATATAATGATGGATAAACTTATTAAGTATTTTTCAATTAATAAAATACATTATGCACTTTCACCATATGGAACATAATTTTAAATGATAAGTAAAAGTACTGAAGAACAGAAGTCAGATTCGCATCCAGTTAGCCACTCGTTGTAAATATCGTTTTCCTGGTCTTGTTTCATGTTCTTACGAGTGAGTATATTGCGAGATAATCGATTGGATTTTCTGATCTATATCTCTACAGGCGGGTTGTCGAACAGGCCGGTCCTGCATTGACCATAGCTTTGACCTATCCAAACTAACAGAAAAAAGTAGCAAGAAACAGACAGGTATACTTTCCTTATACAGATTTCACAAAAGCTTATGATACCGTACCTATACTAAAAATGTGGCAAGTAATGGAGAGATCATGAATAAGTAACATACTGATAGTAGTAGTAAGACACTCTGTGATCAACCAACGTCGAGAATCAAACTGAGGACAGTTTTCCGGTCACAAAAGGTTTAAGAGAGGGTTGCTGCCTATCTCTCACTCCATTCAAGATATACCTAAACGAAGCTCTAAAGAGATGGCAAAGAGCCTGAAGCGGGATGGGAGTATACATGAGCGAAGACACAACCCTATATACATTGCACTTCGCTGATGATCCAGTGGTTATCACACATGATAAAAACCTAGAATTCATGAAAAGATGATTACTCAAAGAATATGAAGAATGAGAACTCAGTGAACCGATCTTAAACAAAGCGCATGTGCATCGGAAATGACAGGAACGACCTGAAGCTGCAAGAGGATGAAACAATATAGGCGTGCACTGAATATACATACCTGGGCACAAAAATCGAATCTAGAGGCCGCACAGAGAAAGAGAGAGATGAAAGAACCGTAAAGGGGAAACGAGTTATAGGGTATCTGAACGTTCTCTTGTGGTCAGGATGCATCTCTCGAGAAAGAGAAGAGCTCTTATACAATTTAAAACATAGTACTCTATGGTGATTAAACTTGGTAACTTATCAAAAACCTGGAGCAGCAGCTGCTTTCCGTTGACTGGCGAAGAGCAGCTGGAAGGTCAAGGCTGGAAAGAATACCGAACGAAAGAATTAGGGAAATTATAAACGTCAAATATGTTACAATAGAGGAAATCCTACGAAAACCACTGGTGTAGTACATATATGGATACATATATGTGGATGGCATTCCACATGCCTGCACCTCACCTTAGAGAATCGTCGAACTTTTTACTTATTTCATTTTCAAATCTACTCAAGAAAATATTAGCTAAGAATGGCGATAAACAGTTGCCCATAGCCATCCCTTCATGTTGTTGGTAATATTTCTTAGATTGAAAATAATTTTGATCCATGCAAAATTTGATTAATGTTAAATTTTCTCTCCTGATTTCATTATCAAAACTGTTTATTTGAAGTAAATTATCAAGGTATTGTTAGGTCTGTGGGATTCGTACAATAGGAATCAATGAGCTAAATCAAACAGAGATTAAATTTTCACACTTCTTAAGAATAGCACCCTTAATTTTGTTAGGGAAATATAAAGAATTTAGTACCTGATTTATGTTGTTTTATAGGTAAATTCTCAAACTGGTTTGATATTATAAGTTGAAGATCATATTGCCAAGACAAGCATTTTGTTCCCAGGTTTTTGAATCTTGGGAAGAAAGAGAAAATAGTGTCGGCATAGTAGGAGTGATATTGTCTAAAGGAAATAAGGTTTTTATATCGAACAAAAGCAAACATTTGCAAAGTTGATAATTTATTCGAATCCAGCACTTATAACAAAATCTCAAGGAATCCATTAGTGAAGATAACACAAATTAAAGCCACTTTGAAAACCTTATTTCGAATCAAATTGAATACAAATTGTCACTATTATACATCAAAATCCTGCCAGCCAAACTAATGGTCTTATTTATATAACCTACTTATGTAATCCCTAGACTGTCCTTGAAATTGTCTGGAATCTAAAGAACTGGAACAATATGTTCTGAATAATAGGAGGAATGCTGATGGCCTGGGGCGGTCAGAATTACCCGAAGAGATTACAGAGCAGGTTCAGATATTCACCAGTTACCAGCTGTAAAGGAACAGTTACCTATTTTGTTACTTATTTGTGCCTGTGTGATTTAGACATGATATTATTGTCGATTTAACCCTTATGAGATTATATAGGCAGTTTAACTCTTACTGGTAAAATGCGTCTGTTAGACATATACATATTTGTGCGCACTTTCCGTGGCGCTATTATCAGATGCCGCCCGGAAGTACTGAGAGGCCAGGACATTTAGCATCAGCGCAGCGCAGCGGTTTTATTTTAATTTGGAAATTACAATCCTTAGGTGCCTGTGAGGCACACATTACTACCCTTATGAGGTAATATAAGACAGTTTAACTGTTACTGGGAAAATGTGTCTGTTAGACACATATATTGCATTTGTGCGCACTTTCCTTAGCGCTATTATCAGATGACGCCCTGAAGGTACTGAGAGGTCAGGACATTTTGCATCAGCGGTTTTATTTTAATTTGGAAAATATAATTGTTAGGTGCCTGTGAGGCACATGTTACTTCATAAGGATTATATAGTATTTTTAATACTATTACTTTCATTGCGCGTAAAAAATGCCGTTGTAATCCTGTGCCAACAAATCGAACAATTTCTGTTACATATAATGAAGTGATCCTGAAAGCCTTTATTTGAAAGAGAAATCCTCGCGTATAAGGGATGCAAAGCTTCATTACTCATTGGTCGGCAAATGCAATAATTTTTCAAGGATAATAATTTTTGCATTTTTTTCACTATCATTTGTGATTCGGTCTTAAAACCTTAAGTGCAACTTCAGATGAAGATGGAGGAAGATTTCATCAGCAAGTGCTCAAACGGAAAAGCGACATAGTGGAAAATAGACTATTGTTGAACCCTACATTACGAAACAGATCCGATCCCAGCGAATACAAACGAAAAAGACAACAAAATAATTTCCTTGATTATACTCGCTTTTTTAAGTTTAAAGAAAGTATATTTTGCAAAAAAATAGCTACTTATTTTATTTTAATTTTTCACTATATTTTCTATGATTCGATTTTCTCGCATTTTATGTTCATCTTCTTTTTTTTAAAAATTGTGATAGGTAAAAGCCGAGCTCATATTTTAAATCAGCACAATAAAGTAGAACAGAGCAATTTTTATTTCTTATTACATCGTACCGTTAGTTTTCTTCTCAGTAAAGAGTTTAACAACGAAAAGAAGGCAACTAGGAATAAAACAGTGTTTAATGGTTTTAATACTAATTTAAGAGACAGACTAATTAATAAAGAAGCGTTTAGACAGACCATTTAATTAGTTATCTCACTTATTTTGTTAATCAGGACGAATATGCAAACTGATTTCGATACCATATAATCCTTAGTATACTAGAGGACATGAAAAAGTTTTTAAGAACGTAGATTTAAAATTAGTATAACAAATTCAGCCGAAAAATGTTGTATATATGGAAATGGATTGATTCATGGACTGCAACCAAAAATATGTTGGCCGAGCTATAGAAGATCCATACAAACGAGATTTAAATAACACATAGCTTATTAATGTATGGTAGAACAAAAAATTCAATGTTATCGAGCATGCTCTTATAAGCAATCACCTAATAACAATTTAAAAGGAATCCATAGTATATCTGAACGCCTGGCATGCATAAGCGTAACAGGTGCAATGAAAACTTGTCCAACAGCAGCAATCGAGGTAATTGTGGGTCTCGCACCTCTACACATTGTTGTACAGGGAGCAGCTAGACAAGCAAACACTAGAATTACAAGAGAGGCAGCGGGCGAGGGAGGATGGTTTAGAAAGAGTGAATTAACATCCCTGTCTAAGCATATACATACCACTTCTTGGGGACATAGTCATAAGTACGATTTTGAAAAATACTTCACGGCCGTGATAAGAAGTAGAGAAGAATGGAAAAAGAACACTACTTGAATTCTGACATCGCAGCAAAGGATCAAAAAATGGTATATAGCAGTGGCGTACGGTGGAATTTGAAAGAAGGGAAGCAATTTATAAAACTCGCCTATTTATAATGTAATTGGCTTCTCCTCTCATTTTTCATCTCAGTCTTTTACTTATATTTATTTTTCAACAGACTCCGAGAACTGAACCGTTTGTTCAACATGAAGTACATTACACAAGTACAGATTCCTAACAGCTGATAAATCACATTTCGAAAAATCAGTCGATGAAGATGCCATTGTGTGTAACTGTCTGGCGTCTATCTATTTAAATCGAAATTAAATTCCGGGATTCCAACAAACTATAAATCGCATGAACGCGTATTTAATCAACATAACTGCTTATTCGGTGGTACAAAATTTCGTATGTAAACCAAGAAGCAATTGGAGGTCTTGATCATCGAAGCTCGGAGTGGTCGGGCAGACGGGACAGACATATTAAGAAAAGTACTAAATGAAAAACTTTTGTAGTCCATGCATAAATTTAATCCAAAAGGACGTCTAATCAGCGTAACAGAGCGCTTTCGGCCTTAGCCATCATTAGTGTTACCTGCAAAGTGAGTAAAAGAACCACCCATTAGTGGAAACCAGCATAAGCTGTAGAATTTTTTGGGTTGAACAAAGGAAAGTTGCAAATGGCAATGACCTATGGCGAAATAAAAATGAAATTTGAATTTTAAGTTTGACTTTTTTGAGTTCTGAATTTATTAAGATAAAAATGATAATTAAAACTGTAAAATAGAGAAAGATCAGTTTATTTTTTATGTGATTTTAAGCAAAAGGAAAAGAAAATGGTGGAAGTTTTTTCACTCACTTGTCAGTTGGAACAAAAGAACATATCCACAAGAGGCACAAACTACATCAAAACGACAACGGTCACATCAAAATTTACAAACACTTTACATTATAAGAAAGGTTCACATAATTGAAACAATTAACAAATTAAAGACAGACGTGGGAACTACGTTTTGATGATGTGGTTCCCACGTACATGCACACAGCCTTCACTCTTCATTTAATATTAAGAAAATGCCGGAGGCATTGTTGTCCGTATAACAAAGATAGAGTAATGTTCTATTGGTTTTTTTCTCTATGCATGTAATTAACTTAAAATGCTGCTTATGCATATAGGTTAGCGCGGTATTGGCAAGGCTTATTATTTTATGCAGGCTGGACTTGAGATATTTAGGATGTTGCAGTTCATTACGATGCTAGATTTTTTTTCGGTTTAAGATTTTAGGGGAAGCAACGCTTGCATTGCTTCTATGAATCGCATGTCCCTGGTATATAGACAGGTCAAGAACTGAACTTGGGACCAGAGCCGGAGTATTTGGGTAAGGAACCAAATTCTCCCAAGCAATGGGAAAATGCCCGGACATATTCCAGGCGGAAATTAACGCCATTGAAAGATGTGAGCAGTTCGACCACGATAGAAACTATAGGAAGAAAGAGATTTTCATGTTCTCAGACAGTCAAGCAGCCATCAAAGCGCTCAGCTCACCAACAATCAGGTCCAGAATGGTATAGGAATGCCGAGATAGGCTTAATGAACAAGGCAAGAATAACAAACTATCCCTTTAACGGATACCAGAACACGCTGGGATAGAAGGCAACGAAAAAGCAGACCAATTGGCAAAAGTAGAAGCACAAACTCCGCTCTTAGGACCGGAACCTTTCAGTGGCATAGGAATGCCCACCTACAAGGAAGAATTCGGGCTACTGCCAGTAGAGAAGGCACCTGGAGATAATAAAAATTTAAAACGAGGACAGTTGCCGGTTCTGTGAGAAGGGGAAGAAACCTCGGAACACCTTCTCACGGAGCGTGAGGCGGTCGCCAACAGGCAAAATGGTCTGCTTCGGGGGTGCATCGTTAAACAGGAGGAACTTCGACCCATAGGGTCATCCAGACTACTTGCTTTTATTAAAGCACAGAAGCTGGATGAGGTACTCTGATTGAGAATCACAATAACAGAAGCACCATGGAACACGATAGATCTGTACAAGTCGTAGTGTACTAATATCCCCCAAGATCATTCATTCATTCATAGTATATCCGAAAGCATAGAAATTATTAAATGTAGGAATAGTTTAAATAGAGACAGGATGCCTATCTCGTATGGTCTATTATACTAGCTGATCGAGCATGAATAATAAAGTCTCAGGATTGGTTCTTTTTTGTTTATGCTTGATTAAGCAAATAATTAGTATAGAATGGGATTTGGTAGATAATAAGTCTAGTTTTAATTCTAATGAATCTAACATGGTTAGCAGAAAGCGCGTCGAGTGAAAAATTCTCTTTCAGTATTGTTGATATTTCTATTGATATTTTAATATTACTTCCTATACCGTGGATTTAGGTCACTTTATTCTAAACGCTCATAAATATTTTTTCCTGCCCATCGCGATTATCGAATATTAAATTGAGTTCAAAATATTTCCATTAGTAATATCGGAATATTAATTACATAAAAAGTAATAATCACAAATCGAATATTTCTTAAAAATACATCTAAATTAATTTTAATAACCGGCTTTACATTCGGAATTTCTACCTATTTAAGATCTTATTTTAGATTATTAAATTTGATCTCCCGGTATGCTAATTGAATCAGAGATCTGAATATTAAAATTTTTATCAAGGCATTTTTCATTAGTATGTCCCTATCATCATGATGAAATTATGTGGTAATAATTAAAGGCCTATAATGTGACTTTTAAGAATATAGACTTTATTCAAATCCGAACATCCGCTTAGTTTTATTTAAAAGGAAAAAGGTATAAATTGAGATGTGCTACGTATTTAATAAAAAGGTTTCAAAAAACACTTTAAAATTCTCAAAAAAATATATATAAAAAATATACCTGATATGCGTATTCTCTCCAAAAAAGGATATCTAAGCGAAATAAAAGTTAAACTTTGATGAAGAAATATAAAGGTTTTATTTTAACTAAATATAACTGTGTAATAATTATAATCTATATATAATTATAATAATAAGTTTAACATGTCATTGGAAGAAATTAAAGTAAGATTTTTGAAATGAAAACAGCAAGTAGGAATATTTATAAATTACAAATAAATCAAACTACTGGTTGCCACTAAGGTCGCTAAGCAGGTTCATTTCTACGACGTCATTTTCTACGATAGATTGTCCTGATCGTTGAAATACTGGTATTGCACTAATTTCATTATTGGGGGACAGTAGGGTAAAAGCTCAACAAAAGTATCTAGTTTTTTTGGTCTTTGTATTTTTGTTGTAACTCATGTAAATTCACTAATGTGGCCTTTCGTTGACCCCTTTTGCCGAAAATGCAGATTTTAAACTCTTCATTAAAGCAGTACTTTACAAGCATTTTATTCGGGTTTAAGCCGTCAAATTTTACACAACATATTTTGCGAAACTGCAGTTTTTCTTTATTATCGGCTAAATAATTGTTGGTAATTTGATATCGTAAATCCCTAAAGCGTAATATATCTTGTGACTATATTTCAACATCTTTAGGACGATTGATAATTTTATAGTTTTGACAGCCTTATACCAACCCTCTAGGACAAGAGCACACTCCATGAAATATATAGGTCTACTATTACTGAGGAGTAAATAGTAAAGTCGCGATCACTAGACAAATGGGTGTGTCAAACTATAAGATATTTATATTATTTTCAACTGATTCAGACATTCCATCTTTAACCAAATTGTGTCAAAGATAATGGGCTAATATTTATTTTGACTACTTTTAAGTATTGGTGCAAAATGCCCAAAATTTCATGAGTCCTCGTCTTGGCTGTGTCCTGACCACATGTACTACATGTAACCCTTTCCCGATCCTCAATCACGAATCCCAAAATTCTAAACCCAAGCGTTCCTCAGGTAAAAAGCAGGCCCTACAGTAAAACTTGGTATTGGTAAAGCTTATTGAACATCAAAAGATATAACTCAATTATATTTAAAACCTCGGAGCACAGAAGCTTTTCTAAAATGTAATGTTTTTTGAATTGATAATTTTCCTAATTCTCGTGCTTTTACTTCCTGCCCTCGCAAAGATTAATAGCACTGAGCAATTTTTCCTTTATTTTTCTGCCTTATATTCACATTTTTTGTCCATCTTGAAGTAGTATTCTTCTCCGGGGTCCGTAAAGGTCATCAGAAAGTTTTAGAAGTATGGCTAGCATCCATCATATCCTTCAGGAATTGAATTTTCGGCATTAACTGTCATAGCTCACACCTTCGCTTAGTCCGTTTCCTAGTGAAAGTCAGAGATATGACTGACCTGAAGTGTTCTCGGTTATTAATAAGAAAATATACATTAAAGTTCATCCGAGTTAACAAAATTAACTAGTTATTGAGCGCCACCAGATTAAATTTACTTGAAATAAATTGGAAATAAATGATCGCCTCGAGCACTTCAAGTCAAGCCAATTCAGGTAGCTCTCAAAATAAGAAATGGTAATTTTATCACATTGGTTTTACCATTTATTATATAAATGATAGGAGGAGGGATACAATAAGAAGAAGAGGGAAGAAGAAAAGGAAAAACCTAAACCTAACTTAAGCTAAACTTAGCTTTACTGCTAGGCGTTCCCTGGCCGTGAGCCGGTGCACATATAGCCAGTTAGTTGGCCACACAACAAATAAGTCTCCAAATAGGCTCTAAATAGGCTGAGAAGTAGAACGCTTAAAAGATTCATCTCAACAATGACACAAAAGCTTGACTTGGAACTGGGCCTCTAAAAAGACCCTTCTCAGCAATGAAGGGTCACAAGAAAACGTGTTTATCTTTGGGTAGTATATTGCCCGCTTTCCACGTGGGCATGTGCCTTATATCCCCCTTAAGGTTATCCTGTCCAGATTTCCCAAAAAATCAATCCAGATCTGGTCAGAATACCTTCCTGGTGATAGTTGATCCCATAAACGGGTCACACACTACATATATTATATATAAATGTAGCTATTCCATCACTCAGGCGACCTCACATAGGTTGCGATCTTGCACAAAGAAAAGACCCCGTGTTCACGTTGTCTCCTCTATTTTTAATATTTACTTAACACAAAAAAGCAACTTCCTACCATCACTTTCTTAATTCCATCTTGAGAGTATAAAGGTCAATTTCCACAAATGACAATTGACACTAGCACAATAAACAATGGGCTATAAAGATATCGCGCACACCACCTAAATTGGGCTATAGATATCGATTGTTCTGTGGCGTCAGACGGAACCATAGAGAAATGGTTCAGAGTGGAGCCGTGAAACGATTTATTGCTCGATAAAACGATTATTGGCAGCAATTAAATTAAAATTGTGTGGCTATTGTCCCGCAATTCCGGACATTAGAAATAGTAAATGTGAAGGTTTAAATCATTCACAAAAAAAACTGTAACAATTTATATCGGAAAAAATAAGTTCACTTATTTGTTCTGTTATCACTGGAGCTCATCGGGAAAATTTTGTCACACTCAGAAATTGGTGATTAGTATCACTAATGGAATAAACTAATTGATATACACCAACTGGGAAAATAAGTACCAAAAAATCACTGCCTCCTTGACTATACTTGCCAATTTGAAACTAGGATATACAAAACAGCGGTAAGGATATTAATTCTTATATAACTTATCCACATTCTTCTTATTGCTATCATTAGAAATACGACACATTCAGTTGGATAAATTTGCATATCTGTCTTGGAATAATTGACTGCAGGTTCATTTAGGGACGTCAGCAATAATTTATTATTCCTTTCTTTCCAATCTAGTTCAAATTGGGGTATGACTGTGATATATTATTATACTGTCACAGAGAATTGCGAAAAAACACCAACTGAATTTCCCTGCCCATGATAATATATCTTATGCACTATAAACATTATTTATATTAAGGAATCATTAGCTATTTTAGTTAATACAGAAAAGAAATAAACACGAACAAGTTTAACATGTCATTTTCAATCCAGTTGTTTTAATCACCTAAGCGAAATTTTCAACCTGCTACTTTAAAATATAATTCACATTCACACGATTTTAAACCTTCTTCCAGGAAAAATAATTTGGCTCATATGTAATATTAGCAACTAAAATATAACAGAATATTGAAATTGAATTTGTGTTAGTATTATTGAAAAGCGGGTAATGAACTTTATATTCTTTTAAAAATATTTTTATTTATACAAATTCACTTAAGTCACTGGCAATGAAAAATAGAATAATCGATTAGCAACAACGAGCAAAACGCCCAAAATATTACTTATTCTATTATTTGATAAAAATAAAGCCTCACTATACACCTGAAATTAAGATATAATACCAAATGCCTTTTTAACCCATTAACGCAATAAATATAAACTTTTTGAAAATTTTTTTAGTGTTACATTTTTTAAAACGTTATTGTTTGAAGGTTAAAGAAAAACACTGAAACGATGGGGACTATCCACAAAACGAAGTCTCTGACAATATCAAGAGAACCGAGAAGGTGTAAGTTAGCAAAATCAAATATCATTTAATGTCATAAACTCCAAATATTTACATGGCAAGTTAGAATATAATAGATTACTTTAGTGTAGCTAGCATCCCCTTCGGGGTGAGCATCCATCGCGATTCATAGGGGCGCTCTACTATCACCAGCCTAGGGCCAGAAACTAGCCTATCTAAGATATACTAAGACTAGGTGCCAATTTAGGTGCTACTGTAAGTACGCTTGCCTGGGTATCTTACCCTTAAAACCTATTGCGACTGTTGTTACCAAGATGCTGAGTATTAAGGAAGGCTTGTTTTGAGGTCAATTTATGGTGAGGAGAGAAATAGAGGAAAAACTGACCGAACAAACCTCTTACACGTTTCTTTGGTGTCTCTAGGCGGGGACACTATGTGTCCTTTGGTGACGGGGTTGGAAGTTGCATGTTAAGCTTGTGGCCTATTCAATCAGGTTCAAACTTAGACGAGCTCCACCAAGATCGCCATCCAGCAAGGAGTGCGCAGGGTAGCCAGTCCGTTGGTTCGTGTCTTGTATAGTTTATTTGCTGTATCTACATACCTAGCTCTATATATAAAGCTACTATGTACAATAGTTCTTAGCTATGTTCAATATTTACAACTTTTTGTTTTCTGACAGGTTTATGTACGATCCTGTGGTAATAATAGCGTCTGGTGTCACTATATATATTCATAAGCCATTTCCAACAGCAGCTGAGCTCGCCCGATGTGCTAGTGGCCTCGATGCTGTTTAATTTTTTCTCAAAATCGGTGCCGACTATTCGAACATAGGAACGGTAAAATTTCATCAAAGTTTCAGGCAGATTTGGGCCAGATTTATGCTAGCGTAGGCCTCAGTCGACCACAATTGGCCGGCCGGACAGGGGGAGAGGTTCCTACGGAGTCGCGCGCCTAATATGATATACAGTCTGACTTACCGCTGATGCAGTTCGACGGCTGAGGGGCAGAGGAGAAAAACCCTACAAAAACAGGTGGCGGGGAAGGCCGTCAATAGCAGTAGTTTTGTTTTTAACTGTTTTGATAGGGGCTGAGTAAAATCAATTTTTTTTTATTTTCGAAACTTATTACCCGTGCTGTTGACTATAATACTAGGCCAAGACAGTTTCTGCTCTAGTTATCATCGATTGACTTTTTAGTTAATATATACATTTTTATTGTATATGTTCCTTACTCAGGGGGTCGTGGGTTCTGAAAATATATGGTGGTAGCCCTGTGTATGGGCCCATGTGTTGGCTTGTTCTCTGGGTCGTGACGTTGGTTGGCAATGTCAGCCGTTATCGACGAGCCCCTAATACCTTTATCAAAGAACTTGCAGGCGATCTTGTCCATATGTTCTTCAACGGTTTCCATGTCCGCCCAAGCGTGCAAGCCCATGACCCTGGTATAGCGGCTCGTCGAGAAGGCTGCCCATAAGTGCCGGTTCTGCATTATTTGCAGTTTCTTCTTATGCGTTTTTGCAACAGAGCACCACAGACCAGAAACAGCCGCTACTAAACAACTGCTAAGAACAACCGAAATGAAGACGCTAGGATCAATTACGGGCAAAACGCTTAGAGACAGAGTGAGAAGCAGCGATGTCAGAGCCCAATGTGACATTCCAGACATTGTAAGATGGTCCAGAATAAAAAGACGAGCATGGAGAGACCACGTCGACAGAATGGCTGATAATCGACTACCCAAAATTGCAACAGGGGAGAAACCAACCAACCGTAGATCTCCAGGAAGACCACCCCAAACGATGGTTCGAAAGCTGGACATCGGAGTCACAACTTAGGCTACAGCTTTGAAAAAACAAGACACTGTCTTAAAATAAGAAGAAGAAGAAGAAGAAGACTGAAACTATGTTGGGGTTTGGCACCTTCGGCAACATGCACTAAAACAGAATTTTACCCACAATACCGAAACAGAATTTTTGCACTCGACGCGCGTTTCGCTAACCATGTTAGCATCATCA
>MU182078.1:281088-299892 GCA_016904865.1 Pissodes strobi
TGACCCTAATGAAATTTGTACCTAGTTTCGTCGATTCGGTGTCTATTGCTTTTCTTGAAAACGGTGTCCGAATAGACACCGAATCGACGAAACTAGGTACAAATTTCATTAGGGTCACTAAACTTGCACTTGTGCAGTTTACATCCTTGAGCCGGGGCCGAAGTGGCTCTATAACAATCCAAACAAAATTTCAATCATTTGTGGAGCAAAAGGCAATCAATTCCAGGGTAAGAATGGATATTGTATTCACAACTGTTAATAAAAATAAACTAAGCATCTTTTATATGAGTACTTCTTCGAAAAGATAATAAATTCACAATTCTTCAAATAAACGGATATGGGAATCTGGTGACCTCGGTTAGGTGACCTCCTCTGGAGAAAAGACATGAAAGTAGAAAGCTGCACTTACCTTTTCCGTGTGGTGATATTCTGTTTTGTGTTGTTACTCTGTGGGCTTAGCATCTCTTTTATCAACTTGTTTCCTCCAATCCGGCCTTTCCTAATTTCTTCTAGTACTACACATACTTGGTTTGGACTTTGTTTTGCATTTGGACGGAGTAGTCGGAGGTATGATAGGTTTTTCCAATGCCGTAGGTTGGTCCTCGTGAGGTTCCTGCGTATTGGAAAAGGTGTCAGTAATAAGAGAGGCTTGGGAGTGAGCCGTCTGTTGTGAATCCTCGATATCACTTGCAGCTGCTACGTTTGCAATTCGCCACACTACGTCTTGTAGTTCAGTGAAAATACTACCGGATTGTTCACTTTGAGGGTTCGGGGTAGTTGTTACTTTCACTAAGGTTACTCGTTGACTTGAAAGTAAACGACCATTAGGCATTGTACAAAGATATAAAATGTTTGCTATACTTTCTCTACGATTGAGGTACTGTCAAGTGTTTGTATACCAAAATTCTCTAAATTGATATGCCCGGGCGTGCCAGTTTTGTCTCCTATTAGTACTTCGCGTCTTTTTCTTCTGGTAGTAGTCGCGAATGTTCTTCCACCTTGGTTGGCAAGCTTTTTCTAAAATGAAAATAATATACATGGTCCCCTATAATGTTCGCTACATAGGGGAAACTTTCTTATCTTTGATTTCTCAGAAAATTTTATTCTTGATAAAAGTCTCTGCATAAAAAACAGTTTTGACGATATCAAGATTTGGAACAAGAATACAGGGTGCACAAAAAGTACTAAAATGTGGCTTTCTAAATCTAAAAAAAACGAACATAAATTTTTTGAAACATTAGATTTAAAGAGTGATCAAAAACAAACTAAAACAACTTGTATAAACAGTTTTTGAGAAACCGGGTTAAAATGGGGAAAAATGCAGAAAATTTTTTTTTTACTTTTTGTGTATCCTTTATATCTGATCCAAAACTCAACTTCGTCCAACCTGTTTTTTCATGTGCAGTAACACATCAAAAATTTAATTTTCTGAGAATTTAATAATAAAAAAGTTTCGCATATGAAGCGAACATGATGGGGACACTGTATATCAATTAAAAATAATATTTTTAGGTATATGGCAACAGGGTAGTCCTTCCGATCACTAGCATTTCAATATCGTCAGCATCACAGCTGGATTAGCCTTTCTGTTAGGGAAGTGCTTCGGATGCATTAAGAAACGCATGCTTCCAATTTTTATACCAAAACTCTCAGAAGACCGCATGAAAGCAAATGCCCAAGATTACAATTATTTGTGGAACTTCCCTAATTGTTGCGGAGCCATCGACGGAAAACATGTCCGAAGAAGGCAGGCTCACTTTATTATTATTAAGCAATTTCACTCTATCGTATCGCTGGCCATAATCGATGCACGGTTCATTGCAATTGATGTTGTTTCCTATGGGCGAGAAGAAAATAAAACCTTGCTCACAAGAAGGTTCCATTCATGACCGCTCAAAGGCTGTGTTCAATTACAGATTCAGTCGGAAGAGACGAACTTCCGAAAATGCTTTTGGCATACTATGTCAGTATTGTCGAGTATCTCTTATTTTAATTGCTATTAACCCTAGTGCTGCTGATGACTTGATAATTTCGGCATATATATCTTGCATAATATGCTTCGAAATTCAAAAATCCCATCTCTTAACGAAAACGCGGATGCCACCCCTCTATTGCCAAAACAAAATCTAATTCCATTAGCACCAACATGTTCCAGATGATCATTCACAGCTGCTGCTTCGGTAAGAGATACATTCATAACTTATTTTGTTGGTCCACATGGGTCATTGCCATGGCAAAATACAAAGGTGCAAAGAATGTAATCATCATAATTAATTTTACCCATATTATAAAAATTACAGCGGCGTAAAAATATGTTACACCATGTATATACAAGTTTTGTTTTTCTTAATAAAATCTTGCTAAACTTAATAAATATTTTGTTTTTCTTAATAATAAAATATATTCTTACCGTTTTTCTTAATTATCATAGCTATTTCCGACCATATCTTTATAACTTTTACCGGCAACATTATATAACGGTGGATGCTGCCTCACCAAATCCATTAATAATTCATCATCTTTACATGAGAATTTGTCATCCATTATTGTTAAAAAAATTGTTTACAATATTATAAAAAACTCAAAAAACTGTCTTCGCACACTACAAGTTCAGCTTGACGACTCGCTGGAATCAAACTCGACAGATATGAACCGACCAGTCGCGACAGATCTGCGGAATGGAACGAAGCCGTTCAGCTAAGCGAGTTTGACAAAACCAGTCTCAACTAAAATGCTCTGGTTGGATAAAATCGTCAAATTGCGGCGGACGACGGACCGTCGGCTCTACGCGATCGAATGTTCGAGGAAACCAGGCCTTTACGTCGGTCTAGCACGGCACTGAAAAATACCTTCGTTAAAAATATCTCAAACAGTTCAACAGGCAACCTTTCCATATACATAGAACAATCTGCTTCTGGAAATTGTCGAGGTATTGGTTGGATAACACAAGGAATCCGCTTCGCAACTGCTTTTTCGATTTGTAATCCATTAGCGGTTTTCTGAACAAAGCAAAACATTTTTCTCAATAATTGTCTAAGGTATTTCTTTCACGGGCTCTACCAAAGTCTCCTAAGAAATTATAAAAAGTAATGAATAATTTAGTATTTTATTACAAATGTAGAACTTACATTTTCTCTGCTTTGTAGTATAACCTACCCGGGTAAGTTCAACATAGTTGAATGAGATAAGTTGTGCTTTGAAAATCCATCCCTACGTTCTGTTATTATTTAACTCTCTAAAAATGTGTCCGACGGTGACAAATTAGGGAAATTTGAGGGAAAGACGCGTCATGTAAATAATTAAACCACATATTCCTAATACACCTAATTAATTAGAGAAAACGTACCCGACTCAGCCTGGAATTCACGAGGGGAAAGAGTACGACAGGGAAACCCTCGATCTGAATTCCTAAACCGAATTATGCTGTATAACATTTATTAGTATAATAAAAATTAAATTACTGTCTCCCGTACCACAATTCGTAGTCCCACACTTGTAACTATACATTTAAAACTTAAGGGGTTGTTGTTAGTAAGTCATACGCCGCTGGCGGGTACTGAGGTCCTGGAATACGGAGGCTACCCAGCTATTTAGTTGCAAGCGGTCATACTAAAATTAAAATCCTAGCACGAAAAGACAGCAAATAATACATTTTCTGTTTTCATTTAAAGCAGTATGGTTCACAGCATAAAACGATTTCATTAAATATGTACAGGTTATACATGATCATGATCATCAAATATGAATTATACATGAGAATAAAAGAAATACATGTACAAATTATGTTAATAACAATATTATAAATTTCGTTTCACTGACCTGTAAGGACATGTTAAAACACAGAAGCAAAATAATTCACCAAAATAAACCGTATATTGCGCCGGCTTTTGACTATATATCCCAGTTTTCGAGCGATACGCTTTCGGATCTCCTTCATAAAAAACTCGCAAAACCCGCCTTCAATTTATTACTTGTTTTTCTCTTTTCCTTGCTTTACATATATGGGGTGTTCCAAAACTGAATGTGTCAGTTCTAATGAAATAATATTTTAAATAGGCGGGTTACCTTATTTTTTGGTAGGAATACAAATTCTTTCATCGATAGGCAGAAGTATATAAACTAGTACTTACGCCCATGGGGGTTCCTTTATTCCGTGCAGCACATAGTTACCTGATACACCATTGTAGAAATGTTACCAAGTGCACTGTCTCATACGGAAATCCAAAGCCAACTGCTGAATAAGCGCAAAAGTAAACACAGGCACAATTATTTGACTCCGACCTTGATCACAACGCGCTAGCCCTATGGAAGAGAGGGATGTTTTACGATTTTTATATCGCTCTTTTTCTAACCCCTTTTTTTAATGATAGAGATCTCAAACCACAAGACGTTGCCCTGACCGGGTTACAGGGCTTCAGAGTTGTTTTACATTTCATTTTCACTTCACGCATGACCCTTCGCTCGTTCCGGGGTACAACCAAACAAATCTAACCAAACAAATTAAAAAAAAAAGAAACAAATATAACTTCGAATAAAATTAAAAAAAACATGAACCCGGGCCGCTACAAACCCACCACTGAGCTACGAGATCACTTGAAAGCAATTCGCTGGACCATAAAGATATGGTGATCAACAAAGTAATGCGCGCGCAACTCTGAAGTCCTGTGACCGGGGTCCGGGCAACGTCTTGTTCTCAAACCTGGCAAATTCTAAATCAGCGACAAACAAGCTCTTCGATAAATGAACTATATGCTTATGGCTTGCGACCATCTGTATAATTTTGGGCTACCCTATACCTGCAGGACGTCTTTACTAGGATAAAATATGCTTAGCTCTTACTGAATACAAAGATATATTCCCTTTTTTAAAAAAAGGTTGAATTTTTCGGACATGTCGTGTCATCATAGGAATCCAAACCATGAAAGATGAGGGTGATCAGAAAGTGGCCTCGCCCTCGTGATATACATGAACTACCAAGCTTCCTTGGATTATGTACTTATTAGAGATGATTAGTGGAAGCATTTGCGAATATAGCTGCACATCTGCAAAAGCTCACTGAGGATAGAGCAAATTATAACTAGAATCATAGCTACGATTTCGCTTCCAGGAAATTGAGAGCTGCTTTATGTTCTAGTCCAATACTGGAGTCCACCAGGAATATTTTGCGATACCATCGTAGGCGCTAGTGGGCTAATAATAATTACTTATAGATGTTTAGGGTGTGATATAGCAAATACTGCTTCTAAATTTATAAACTGCCAAATTACTAATTATTTAAAAAATTAAAAACTATTTTGAACTAAAGTTCTACTCAATGATAAGTGCAAAACAGGATTTTCAATTTTTTTTCTCTATGGAAAATTATTTTTTTTAGGATAAAGTGGTCGAAAATCATAAGGCCCTGACAACGGTGCTCAGTGGGGTGGTTGATACCGATTCTTGGCCGAAAATATTCGTATACGCAATTAATAATAATTAAAATGGGCACGACAAAGAAACTTAAGGTAAAGGAATTTAATTTAAACAATTTTTTATAAATAAGGAATTAGTTGGCTAGTAGTATTAGAAATAAACTTATAAACTATTAACATGTCAATAGTTATTAGGCCATGCAATATTGCTATATGTAGCATAACTGGAATAAACTTTATAAACAACTATTTAAAACATTTAAGAAAAAGCTATGTGAATAAGTCGATATCCTTGTAAAAATAAAAACATTAAGTATAAATAATTAATAAAAAAAGTATTCCACTTTCTGTAATATAACATACTCCCTTGTTTTTTACAAATGAACCGAAATATACTTAAACTATCAAAATTATATCACTTAGAGTTCCTTATCTGAAGAAAAACCTTCACTTGAATCCGAATGTAATAAGTTCTAAGCACTTGAGTCTCTGGGGGCTTTGAGTGAATTCATAACGTGGCTAGATAATTTTTGGAAATTATTTTCTGGCAACTTCCTTAAATAGACCTGAAAAAAATGACAAATTATTTGAAGCAATCTTTATCAGTTTTTGAACGTTATTACGCATTATTTTAACACGTTTACTTTTAAATTAATAAAACTAATATACTCCATGACAATCTGAAAGAAGGATATAAAAAATAACAATGAAGATAATTCTTTTATAATCTATCCCCTTTATTCTTATTGCTATCATTAAAAGCAAGACACATTTAGTTGGATAAATTTGCATATCTATCTTGGAAGAATTGAATGTGGGTCCATTTAGAGACGTCAGCAATAATTTATTACTCCTTTCTCTTTCCAATCTAGTTCAAGTTGGGGTATGACTATGATATATTATTTTACTGCCACAGAGAATGGCGAAAAACCACCAACTGAATTTCCCTACCCATGATAATATATCTTATGCACTATAAACATATTGTACGAGGAATCATTAGCTATTGCAGTTAATATAATAAAGACATAAACACAAACAAGATTTACATGTTACTTTCAATACAGCTATTTGAAGAGAAAGTGTAAGAATGTTGCTGTGTGATTAGATATATTTCGTTTTTCCGCTTTAAAACTGTGAGGAGTGTGATTTTAATTCCAAATAAGATTTTGCATTTTTATCTGCAAGTATTTATTAAGTGATTACCCATTCAAGAAAAGTAAAATTAAAAAAAAAAAACTTTCTAGTACTCTATAGTGACCATTTAACCGGAAAATAGAAACAATTAGCAATCTAGAAACCAGAACTAATTGTTTGGCCTATCAGGGTTTAGAAGATGCCTGGGTCATTGCTGAAAATTTATTTTATGCGAAAGTCAAATCTCTCCCTCACTGTAGATATGTAAATTCTATAAGGTTTTGTTTCGTATTTCCATTTAAAAATGAAAATATTAAAATTGCGTTCAGGTATTGAACATATTAATACCATCTGAAAAATGGCACAGCTTAAGCTAGGATAGGGTATATATTTTTTTATTTAAACTTACTTTTACTAATAAAAATTTTGAGCCTGGCACTTCCATAATAAAATTTTTTTACTACTAACATGAAAAATCACCATTATTTACTCCATTCCTCAATTGAGAAGTAACATTTCTCACCCTAGGTAAATAATAATTTAAAAAAAAACCTAGGTCAATAATGAAACGGAAACGGAAAATGTCAAAATGTCACACTTGTTAGTTTGACAACTAGTTGTCATTTCGGATTATTTGAAAAATGAAAAGGAAATGATTAATTTCAAAATCTAATCAATTCAAATAACGATAAGGATTGTATCAGTGCTATTAGTAAGAAAATTATATACAGTATGACTCACTTTTCATGACTCCCCATAATATTCTTATTAATAATGCGATTTTGTAAAAATTTAGATGGAAAGAAGGTACTTTGTATGTATGGAGCTGTCAGGAGATTATTAGCGTTTTTTGGCGAGTAACCACGGTTAACTACAAGTAATACTGAAGTAAGTGCCAAGCGGGCACCCCACCACAAATTGTACTGTCTGCTTCTGTCTTCGCCAAAATACCGTAGTTAGATCTTGCATTGCTAGAAAAGAATATAGATATTTTGCATATTTATTTGAAAATGATCAGTTTGATCAGTGCAGAACGTTTACTCATATTTTTAATGACAGAATGGTGGCCTCTGGAGATAAGCAAACTAATGGTATTTTTCGATGAATATGTTCAGGATACTTTATGCTGCACAAATCCCATTTGGGGCACATTTGTGTAGAAATTCCGATGCGTATGAGGCTTCTATAGAAGGATTTCATGAACGTATAATTTACAAACTTGTTCAGAATGGAAAAGCAAACATTTCACATGTTTAACGTTTCAAAATTAATCCGCCATGACTCCATCAAACCTCGAGTACCACACCTCGTCACGTATGTAAATTGTAGTAAGCCGTAGTTGAAAAATGATGATGTAATAGTGACATCACGAAACTTCCCCTCACTTACCACAATTAAATTAATCCTCGTGAAAACAAAGCAGTATCCTGTAGTATTCCGTGGTTAATTGTAGTTAGCTCGCGAAAAAACGCTTCTTGTTACGATATCTGTCAGTTAGACAACTGAACTTCCAGGCTACTTGATATTTCGAACTATTTCAAAAATAAGTAGAAAATGACTAATATAAAAATCAAATCGAATCAAATATGGTAATATATCAGTGTTAGTAGTAAAAAAAATTCTATATATACCTCGGTTGAGAAGGCCATTATTAACCTCGCACATTATATCCTTCGGCGCTCCGCGCCTCAGGATATAAAAGTGCTCGGTAAATAATGGCTTACTTCTCAACCTAG
Organism: Pissodes strobi; assembly: GCA_016904865.1. NCBI lineage: Eukaryota > Metazoa > Arthropoda > Insecta > Coleoptera > Curculionidae > Pissodes > Pissodes strobi. The sequence continues at coordinate 289,373 of MU182078.1, forward strand.
GTATATAATATACTATTTTATTACGCATGCATCATGATCAACGATTATCGCACGCTGCAGCGTGCTTAAAGTAATGTTTATGATGCACCTACTTTTTTAAAGGTTGCTGTAGAAACATTTGATCATGTCAAATGTGACAGATTAATATATTCGTCAATATATCCCTTAAGTTTAATATTTAAAACATTTTTCAGATTATGATGCATTCGTAATTAAAAATAGCGTATGATATACGTGTATAAGAGGCCTTTAAAGCCCTTGCGACTTACAAAACACTCCGCTGCGCGTCGTGTTTTGAAATATGTCGCGCGTGCTTTAAAGGCCCTCTTATACACTTATATCATAATATACTATTATGAAATTATACTTTTCAAAAACTCCAGAATTCTTTGGCGTGAAGTGCTTGCTTTTCTGCTTTAAAAATAACACCAACTTGTGCTAGGTGAAAATGTCAACATTATTTTTCATTTTCAAAATACATTTCAACATTGAAAAAATTGACCAAAGCGTGGAGGGTTTATAGGGGCTTAATTCTTATAAAAAATATGCCAACAATGCGTTTCCGGAAATCTTCATTCATGTTAAATAACTTAATTTCCAATCTAAAATAAAATATAATATGACGCATGTAAAATTTAATGTAATAGTATTAACTTACCCCTTGTAGCACAACAATAAAATTACACTATTAAATTGATTATTTTCAAACAATTTGGTATAAATACGTCGAATCGACAAACTGAAGACAAAAATTAATGAAGCGCGTCAAATTTAAAGCCGTCAAAGATAATTCTCAGAGGTAACTTGATGATCAGTTGAAATTACCATGTCAACGTAAAGAAAATCATCTATGGTCAGTGATGAGCTGAATAATATTTAGACTAGTAAAATCCCCGAAATATTGAAAATGTTGAAAATTTTTTGCGATGTTTCAATTATTTAACCTTAATTTTCTCATATTTCCCGACCTCGTACGCAGAAACGTTATAGAACGTTCAAGAATCTGAAACCAATTATTTCTTCATCATCATCACTTTTTATTTCTCATCATTTACATTATATTGAAGATCTTAGCCTAATGCAATTTGCAGTAGTTTACTTCAGACGTTTGTTTTACCTATTTGTTTAAGAGTTTAAGCCTATAGCTATACAAACTGGTTTATAAACAACCCGAACAGGCATCTTACGGGGCAGGTGATGGCCCTCACTACACGAATTTGGCAAGCGACACTAAATGTAATAAATTTGCAATTCTTTAGGCATGTCCATTCAATTGTGCTACGAGTGCACCAACCAACGGCTGTCTGTGAATAGCTTATTTGTCTTCCAGTAAGGATTAAAGGTGAGGATAGGAATTAGAGGAAAATCTCTTTGAAAAAAACCTCTTCCACGATCTACTAGATTTGAACAACACAACAAATAATTTGAGAAGTTGTAGACTCTTCCCATCGCCTAAGCAGTGGGAGGGGCCTGCTGAGTTTAGGTGGAGCTAAGCTCACTGCCTGTTCCAGGAAAGAAAACATAAGATGTACGTCTCCATACTTGAACTTAAGTATGGGAACGTACAGGGTGTTCACCCATAATGTCCCCCCCTTTAACTTTGTTAATTTTTAAGCTACAAAAAAAATAAAAAACAAAATTGTAGGGTTTTTAATGTAGTTTTTGCACACATAAGGGAAAAAACAAAAAATCGTACAGTATACAGGGTAGATCAAAAAGGAAACATTTTTTTAAATCTAGCCCCCATTTTTTAGTCGATTTTTCGATTCTACGTAAAATTCTAAGGATTTTTAATATAACACACTATATGACTATTCCTAATACTTTAAGAGTTATTGACAGTTGAATTCGCTTTATCGTATCGTTTTATATGGTACCTTGAATACATTTTCTTCTTGTTTTCCTGCGCCAGACCAGACTCGCTTATGCGGAATGAGTGGATTGAGCCTATTATTTGCTTAGCCAATTCAGCATCCCTGAGAGAGGAAAACAATTCTCTTGATGCATCTCTTTTTTCAGGCGTTTTTTCCGGCGTTTTTACAGCGTCGGAGGGAGGGGCGGGGGCGTAGTAGTAAACTGATTACATACTACGGCTTTAAAGGTTGTTTGAAGGTCAGTTTTACCACATTTTTGTGGCTGTTTCATTGTTGCATCAGCCGATCGCTTAGATGTTTGACGCTCTGTGGGGGATGATGTTAGGGGTGTTTTGCACTTGGTATTCTTAGTGGAGCTACTTTTCCCTGTGTCAATTATGTGCTTGACTTCTTGTTTTCGAGAGGAAGTAGTCCTAAGCGCGTTACGCGCGCGTTTAAGGTGGTCGAACGTCAGACCCTGCAGGTTACGGATAGCTACTAAGTTCTTGGAGCAGAAAATTACAAGAATTTTCCCTTTCGGCAAGTTTCCGCTTAAGGTAGTCCACCTTTATGGCACTAAAATTAGTGTCATCTGTAGCAGAGGCGACCGACATGGATGGCGTCGCGTCGGAGTCACTCATAGTAGGCTATTCACGGAAAAGATCCGGGGGTCCGTTCCCGGAAACTAAAACGCAATAAAATCACTGAATTTTTACTAAAACTTGCCCAACAAGTAAGCAAATTTCCGTGAAGTATATTACAAAGTAATAAGAATCGTATAAGTCGCGAAAAGCGAGATAAAATACGCGCAGGGCTCAATTTACAGAAGACCCCTAAAATCCTGGCACATTCTAAAACGGCTAAAGGGCGAATATCCCAATTAGTTCTTGAAAATAAGTATACGAACTATTGGAAACCTTGCACTTAAAATCGTATATAAGCTCGGTCCTTTTGTGGGAAAAATAAATTCAACATATAAAAACTAACTAACTCAATAAAACACCCCAAAATTTGAGGCAAAATATTCTAAGCATTTATAGGCCGAGGAATATAAATTACGACATATCATAGGTAAGTAAAGAATCAAAACATAAATTAAACTAAAGTTGTCCAAATAAGTCACGAACTATAGAAATTCAGAAAATATTTATTAAATCTTTGCATATATTATATAATAATTTGTGAAACCAAAGTTACAAGCAACAAGTTGTGGAAAGTAATCCCTCTATAAAATAGATGATACTTGTGAAAATGTCCCACTGCATTTACTATTGACCTTTCCGGATTTTCTTACAATAAATTGGCTTATAACATACATCACAGCAGACTTTGCTGGGATTTGCCCTTGTCGTAAATTCCATTTGCCATTGAGCGCCAGTTCTTTCAGCTCTATTATTGATTTTGTGCAATAAATTTGTATTATATTCCATTTTTCTACCGCATAACTTAACTTAAGTTCAGATATTAATAAAATGATTCACTACTTCTAGAAATATTTGAAGCTCAGTTTAGCACCTAGCTCTTAACCACAATATGAGCAGGTAATATGGTTCTAAATAGAGTTAAAGAAGAATGATTTCGAATTTTATGAAACCATGATGGATAAAATTCATGAGGCAGGCAACTTTGAAACATAATATCGTGTTCCGATGAAACGACATTTTACTTAAATGGACGGAGGTTGTATTTTTGACCCTTATTTTATAGAATAAATTGTTTTATCATTTAATTCTTGTAATTCTATTATGCATCATTGCCCCCAAACTCCGTATATATTTATTATTACTGTCCTGAATGGTTATTTTTATTAATTATTTTCTTGAAATACAAGATACATTGCAAATACATTTATTTATCTATATGGCGCACAGAAGAAACTATGGAAGATGCTCAAAAACGGGAAAAAGCCAATAAACGAATTCGTGCAAACAAAAGGAGTCGCCAAAGATGTCTGGGAAAAATACTTTAAGGAACTTTATAACACCGAAGAAAATGTAAGCATCGAAAACTATAAAACAAACCATCAAGTAACACTCAACGAAGAAGAGATAATGACAAAAACTAAAAATTAAAAAACAGAAAAGCACCCGGAACGGACCACATCCCAAACGAACTTCTGAAATATGCTGGACCTGAGCTAGCGAAACAGCTAAAAATACTATACATCAAGATTTTAGAAACATCGGAAATATCTACAGAATGGCACAAAAGTATAACTGTCCCATATTTAAGAAAGGACAGAAAACACATCCGGACAACTATCGGGGTATAACGCTCTTGAATACAAGCATGAAACTTTTTACTAGCATCTTGAAGGAAAGACTTGAAGCACAAATAACAAATAGGGAGGAACAACAAGGCTTTAGGCGAAACAGATCAACTACGGACGCCATATTCGTCATCAAACAAATAAAAGAAAAATCAACCGAATTTAACACACCTGCCTACGTCTGCTTCATCGATCTGACCAAGGCATTCGACAGAGCTCGCCTTTCTGATATCATAGACATACTGATGGAGAAGGAAACGCCAGAAGCCATTGTAAGAGTTGTACGCAGTCTCAATATGAATAACACAATTAAAATAAAGACAGGAGATGATTATACAGAAAATATACCGACACCAGGAGGCATCAGACAAGGGGACAGCCTTAGCCCATTCCTATTTAATCTCCTAATGGACAGAATTATAGAGGAAGTAACATCACTAAATATGGGATACCGTATGAGACAGAACAATAGAATCAGCATGGTATGCTATGCCGATGATGCAGCCATAATAGCGGAAACGGAAGACGATCTACAAAGACAGCTGCACAAATTCTACGAAATAAGTCAAACGATGAACATGACCATATCTACAGAAAAAACTAAATGCATAACCTTTGCCAAGGAACCTCACAATTTAGTCTCACAATTTAGATATCTGGGTATGGATCTGTCGAGCTATAACGACCCAGTAAGGGACCTGACAAACCAGATCGTCAAAGCAACTGCCATGTCGGTCTGCATAAGACAGATGGTGTGGGCGAATGAATACATGTGTAAGGACAGCATGGTCAGGATCTATAAGTCCTGTATTAGGCCGATCATGACATACGGAATAGAAACCCGAAAAGAAACCAACAAAACGAAAAGTATGCTGCGAGTAGCCGAAATGGAGACGCTCAGGACTATTATGGGAAAAACGAGAATGGACCGAATCAGAAACACTGACATCAGACAACAATGCGGGGTACAAGACATCGTAAGATGGGGAAGACAAAGGAAAAGGCACTGGTACGCTCACGTAAAAAGAATGGAAAGGAATAGATTGCCACGCATTGCACTTGAAGGGAAACCAACAGGGACAAGAACACCCGGAAGACCACCCAAGAGATGGAAGGACAACTGGCAGTCCACCTCCCAGGAAATGATACGGAGGAACCCTCGAGATTAACAGATCACAAGATCTCAAATAAGAATAAGAAGAATAAGAAGAAGAGTTAAGTTGAGTTCATTAGAAAGGTTTTCCGGTTATTTAGGCACTGAAGCATTTTAATTTCAACTGTATCATTTAAGCTGTGAGTCATTGCTTATAACAGAATATATGTACAGGGTGGCGCATTTTGGATGCATTTACGGGGTTTCTCGGTAATTAGTAAAGATAGAAGGATGCGATTTTCGCGACACCGGGCTATTTTTTTGTTAAACAAAAGATACCGTAAACACACTTTTCCTAGGCCTCTTCGTTTTTGAGCTACAGGGCGATTTTAAAAATGTTGTATTTTCAGGCACCCCTCGTATCTCAGCTACCTGATAACTTACAGAAATGATAAAAACGGATGCTTATAGTACTTTTTACGTAGAATTCAGTGGCGTGCCCGAAATTTTTGCCAGAGACACTGTTTTTGAGATATGACCCAAACATATAATTTTTTTATGGAACACCCTGTATTTTTTTCCGTCGTTAAATTGCTTTATTTTTTCCCATAAAAATTATATATAATACTTAATATTTTCTATTTTTAGAAATAGTAAAAATTTTAAAAATGGCGAATTTAATGTTATATTCTTCTAGTTGGCTATGAATTGTATTTAAAAATTCGAAACAATACTCTATACAAATGTTGAATTACTTAAAAAAATATTATTATCATAATATGACCCTATGTTATTTTAATACACCGGCTTACAAACAAACTAGGCTTGAAAGGGCATTATTAGATTAAAGTAGGCCTTAGAACCAAAAGTTAAATTTAATTGTTATTTGATTTTTGACAGCTTTAAAAAAGCAGTGATTTAAAAAGTAAAAGATGGCGTATGACAATCTTTATAAATTTAATATGTTTATGTGTGCTCTGTATAACTGCCCAAGACATCAATGACGTTTACTTCCAACAAGATGGAGCACCAAGCCACAATGCAAGGAGAGTGGGTGATCTTCTAAACAGATATTGTCATGATAAGTGGATAGGCACCAGTGGTCCTGTTAGGTGGCCACCTGGGTCACCTGACTTGACGCCTTTAGATTTTTCCTTCTGGGGTTTTAAAAAAATCAAATATATAGAGTTAAAATTAATATCGTTAATGAAGTGTAAGTACGTTTTAGGAATAGTTTAAGGAAAGTAACACGATTGCATTTATATAATACATTGCGAAGTGTCGAAAAACGTTGTAGGCGGTCTCTAGAAAATAACTGCTTGTACTTTGAAAATAAGAGGTAACCGAATGTTGTTTTTGTTATACCTAATATACTTAATATAGCTTTAATCAATAATTAATTAAATTCAAGTAATTCTTGATTTTTGTTTCTTTATCGATTATTAAATTTAAATAAAAATAATTCATTCATTATTTAAACAACTAGTTCTTGATATGTTATTTTTTCAATCAGTAAAATAAAGTGTATAGAGTATTGTTTCGAATTTTTAAATAAAATTCATACCCAACTAGAAGAATATAACATTAAATTCGACATTTTTTTTATTTTTTATTACTTCCAAAAATAGAAAATGTTAAGTGTTATATATAATTTTTATGGGAAAAAATAAAGTAATTTAATGACGGAGAAAAATACAGGGTGTTCCATTTAAAAAATTGTATGTTTGGGTCATATCTCAAAAACAGTATCTCCGGCAAACATTTCGGGCACGCCACTGAATTCTACGTAAAAAGTACTATAAGCATCCGTTTTTATCTTTTCTGTAAGTTATCAGGTAGCTGAGATACGAGTGGTGCCCGAAAATACAACATTTTTAAAATCGCCCTGTAGCTCAAAAACGAAGAGGTCTAGGAAAAGTGTGTTTACGGTATCTTTTGTTTAACAAAAAAATAGCCCGGTGTCGCGAAAACCGCATCCTCCTATCTTTACTAATTATCGAGAAACTCCGTAAATGCATCTAAAATGCGCCACCCTGTACATGGTGGCTCGAATTCGAGTCTATGTATGGGGATCTCGAAAACTGTAAGAGATACAGTGTCGGTCAAATTATGGTAAAATTGCGAATTTAGGTGCCTAATAATATGCCGTTTAGAAAGTTTTAAAATTCCGAGTATTTCCGGAGATATCCGAAAAAAAAAAACGAAAATTTCAAAAATTGTTTTGCTTTTTTCCTGGGCTTATTTAAAAACGGATTTCAAATTGAATGGCACTTTTGCATTGCAACTTTTTCCACTCTATCCAATGGTGCTATCCAGTTTGGAATCTGACATTTGGTCTTCAAGGGGCATCGTCAACTTTCTTTTTTCAAATGCGAACTTTTTTTTATCGTTTTTCAGATGATATAGGTGGTCTTAATGAATTTTAATATTTATTTTTATTTTTTTAAGTATTTATTTTGCTTTGGGGAGTTTTATATGGTTTAAGTTACTTTTGAAATTAATAAATTTTATAAAATATTTTATTTTGTTTTTTGTGTTGAGTTCTTCAGTTAGTTTCATTGACAAATAAATGAAGTAGAAATAGAAATTTTATGCAATTTTATGCATCCGACTAGGAAATTATATAATACTACTATACTCGACGCGCCGAACAGATTCACCAAACACGGAAAACACGGATACAATAATTCTTCTTATTTTATGATTCCATTGATTCCAAACGTAGGAACTTTTATTAACACACTCTGTTTTTATTTTTTGTATTATGGATAAGACAAATCGAAATGAAAAACAAAACATTGGGCCGATTTAATCATGAAATAAGACGAATTATTTCCGCGATTGGTGAATCTGTTCGGCGCGTCGAGTATATGCTTTTGCCTTCTTAATGATGATCAAAATATTAATATTATTGTCTTAATTTTTTATTGGATCCGATGTTATCTGCAGCGTCAGATATTATTACTGAAATTCCTGCCCTAGTGCGAATATCTAGTTTTTAAAAAAATATATTTCATCTATAGTTATTATTATATAACATTTTGGAATACTTTATGCAAAACTATATTCATAAGATTCCCAATAAGTTGGGAAGAATAAAATTATTGATATCATTATTGCAAAATATTATACACCTTTAAATTATTATGCTTGGAAAGTTCCATCCTAGAGCTAAGTTTAATTATCATACATTTTAATTCATTGTTTCACGCGCCTTTGCGTATTCATAGCGAGTATTCCTTTTGAATATTTAAAAAAATTTAAAATATATTTTTTAAATTTAAAATCAAAATTTCGATAGGTGTGTTTTTTCATCTAAGTATAGTATCACGTAGTATTATTATTATTAGTTGATGATGACCCCTTGAAGGCGAATCGTCGGATTCCAAACTAGATACTACCATTGGATAGAGTGAAAAAAGTGGCAATGCAATGCAAAAGTGCAATTCAATTTGAAATCCGTTTTTAAATAAGCTCAGGAAATACTTGGATTTTTTAAACTTTCTAAACGGCGTATTATTAGGCACCTAAATGCGCAATTTTGCCCTAATTTGACCCAAACTGTATCTCTTACGGTTTTCGAGATCCCCATACATAGACTCGAATTCGAGCCACCCTGTGCACCAGTCCATTTAGTGAAACTACTTTTTGAATAATATTTATTTATAAAATAAAAATGCATTGGTAACGATGCCGATGCGCGACCGTCTGCAGGTGGCTATGGCATTCTTGTGATCTCAATATACGAAAGTTCCGGCAGCAAGCGGGGTAAAGTTATATTATATTTAGTAAATTTTGCACGATTTCTCGCCTTATCATGTCATTTCGGATTCTACCCCTCAACCTGAACTGAACATGACTGGATTATTTGCGGCCGGTTTGCGCTCTTCTTATACAAGAAGTAAAACAAACTCTTTAAAAAGTAGGACAACCTCAGAATGTTTCGATGTTTTCGAAATTATATCCTCTCTCGGACACTTCTTTATCCTAACTTGCACTTGTTTTATTAATGTTTACCCACTTTTTCAATCTAACGTCAACTGACCAAACATTATCGCCGTGAAGAGTACCTTCATACAATCGGCGTTGAGGAATATCTGGAAAGCAGATGGAACCGAGAAGAGGATCAAGCTACTTTTCACGCTCCTAGTCAGTAGTTGCAAGATTTAGTTTGACAAAATTTGAAAGTTCAACCTTGTTCCCTAAGAAAATTATGCGGAATTTTAGATTTCGGACTCGCAGAAATCGAAAAGCTGCTTCGGACCCAACAGAATTCAACGGTTTGTATAACTTTGTCACCAGCTCCATTCATGATATACTAATTAGGGAGTACAAATGATTCAGTGTGATACCTCCCGCAAGAGTTAAACGCCCATATAACTAAATTAAATTTAATGAGGGGTGTGTTTATCTACAGAACAAATAAGCATAAACAGTATAAAATGTCTGCATATTTCTACTTGCGCATGTATTACATGAAGGTTTTTATGTAGGTATTATATTGGGGGTGAATACGTGACTGAAATACACAGTTCTAAGATAGGTTAGCTTCGAGCCAGGCATACTAATTTTTGTCATACAACAGCCCCAACTCTTAAAATTCCATTTAATTATACCTAACGCTAGTAGCCGTTGCAATTTTATGAAGGACCGATACTGGGTTTATCACTGCTCAGGAAAAAGTGTCAGTTATAGAACTGACACGGTAACTCAGGGTTAATCTGCAAAAATAGCATATTTGCAATGTGAACACTCTAAAAAGTAAAATGCCCAAAAAGAAAACTAGCAATAAAATATAAAAAACCAATTTTGACAATGAAATAGTTTTTGATGAAAGCAAATTACCTGATATGTTAAATAATTATTATGTTGGCGTATAGGTACCACTTCTTTGACACTGCTGACATTACAGATATTGAAGGTTTTTGTGTTAAGGTTTTTTCAGATTTTAAATTGATTGACAGGGGCGCGCTAAAAAATATACTGTTCTCTTTTAAAAATAAAAACAGCCCGTATGGCATGAGTACAGGGATGCTTATTTTTTTATAATTGCATAGGAGACACATTAATAAATTTTGTGAAATATTCACGGGAAAATGGCGCTTTTCCCGATAGACTAGAATTATCAACAATATTTCCTATTTTAAAAAAGGCCAATTCTATTGAAGCTGCTAATTTTCACCCAGTTAATATATTGTAAAAGATTGTTTATATTCAAGTACTGAAACCAATAAACTATTATCAGATAAACAATCAGGGTTTTGCAAAGGGTATAGTTGTAAAACAGCAATTTAGTGTGTTTTGG
>MU182078.1:313213-327676 GCA_016904865.1 Pissodes strobi
CAGTTAAAGTCTGACGTTGGCAAGCCTATTATTTCAGCCAATCAAAACTGTGTATTGACACACGGCATGAAGGAGGACCAAAATGTCGACATATACTAATGTTATTGAATTTAAAACAACAAAAATAGGAGTTAATGTGGTTAAAGCCAATATTAATTTTTCTTATCGCTTGGGCGCGAAAAAACTTAGTGCTGCAAAACCCAAGCCAGTCGTCGTCTCGTTTTGCCAGCGGTGGTTTCACGACAGGGTATTTTATAATAAAAAGAAATTGAAAGGAACCAAATTTCTAGTTACCGAATTTTTAAATCCGGCTTATACGAAACTTTTCCAAGCCGCTAGAAATCACTTCAAGAATTCGTGTTTGACTGCTGTGGGAAGGGTCTATGGTGTAAAAGTGCTTATCGATTCAGAAGAAAGGTTAGTTGATGCGACAGCGACTGGCCAACAAGAAGGCAGTGTTTAGGTCTCTATCAACGTAATTATGTTGTCAAAGGGTATGTTAAATATAAGTTATATTTATTTTCCTTGCCGAGGACATAATTCTGTAAAAACATATCTGCTTGGATGTACTTATACATTGAATTTTAATTCGATTTTATTTAATTCAGTTTCAATATTAAGAATCTTCTTTATTCAAATGATAAAGAAAATATGAATAATATTTTTCTTAATTTAGGTAAAATTTTAGGGTTAGATTACATACTTGGCATTTTTATTTATTTAGCGGTGGTTCGGACGAGCGTGGGTTGTGTATTGGGTGGACTGATGGGGGATGATGGTGAGGGAGTAAAAGACCAGCAAAATCAGTCATACTCTAGTATGTTAAATGAAATAAATAAGGTAAAAAAAATCATTGCTGGACATTTAAATATTCGTTCCATAAACACTGGATTTGATGAGTTTGTAAATTATGTAACTGATTACAATTTCGATATTTTAGGTTTATCAGAAACTTGGTTATCTCTGGAAAATGGCGTTTTTGCGTTCGATATTCCAGGTTATAATAAGAAAGCCAATGCGGCGGGCCCATACATCATTATGATAGGATCGACCCTTCCTCCTGTCTCGGCAATCGGACTACTGAGTGTCTCGGTCAACAGCAATATGTCCAGGCATGACCACGTTGCTAACATCGCAAAGTGAGCCTTGCAGAAGCTTGGTGCGCTATTTCGCAACAAAAACTATATACACCGCAGCAGCTACTCTTGCTCTACAAAGCGCAAATAAGACCGTGCTTAGAGAATTACTCACACATCTGGTTTAGAAAACCCTAAAGCTGCTAGATTCTATTCAGAAGGGAGCTGTGCGTCTCGTCGGCGACCCGGAGTTGACCCGGGATCTGGATAGTCTGGAACATCGCAGACGTGTGGCTGAGATTGGCCTGTTTTATAGATATTTTCACGACAGATGCTCCCAGGCCCGCATCATCCCGCCCCCAGCAGCCCCTGTCAGACAGTCACGACAGACGGCTTGGGCGCACCCGTTCGTCGGACAGCTGGAAACACCTAGAACGTCGCTTCACAGGGACATCTTTGTCTGACGCACTGCATCACTGTGGAACTCACTCCCAGAACATATGTTATCCCAGAACATATGTTTTCCCGTAATTACAACTGTTTAACATCTTCGCACACACACCGCTCGTCGAGTGCCATAGGATCTCCCTTTAGCGTGTGTGCCACTGCCATAAAGAATCGCATATGCAAAACTGAAAAAGATTCTTTAATGCAGATTTCAAAATATTAGGGCACAGTTTATGGCCTATCGACCAGGCCACCGGTTGTTTTAATATTGTACAATGTACAGGGTGTCCCATTTTCGATGATATTACGGGGTATTTCACTTACGAGTAAAGATATAGAGTTGCGGTCTTCGCAATACTGTGCTACCTTTTTTTTGTGAAAAGAACGATGGTATAAACAATTTTTTCATAGCCCGCTTCGTTTCTAAGATACAGGGCCAAATTGAAAATAATTAATTTTGGGACCACCCCTCGTATCTCCGTTATCCTTTAACACATCGCAAAGCTAAAAACTTGCTCTTATACACTTTTTTACGTAGAATCCAGTGGCGTAGTCAGATTTTTGCTGTGAGCTGTCAATTTTTAGCTATAAATCAAACTTGTATTTTTTTAATGGAATACCCGGTATATTTTTCTTTCGTTTGATTTGAAATTTTATAAGCTTTACAAAAATATATAATACATGATATGTATTTTAAATAATAAGCCTTAAATTCATAATTTCACAAAATGTATCTCTATATGACACTATTAATGAGTATAGTGTAAGCATTATCTCTTAAGCAACGGTATAAGTAGTAGGCAGAGATTATTAGAACAATGGAATGGTAATTTTTTATTGGCAAGACCTGTCAGTGGCAAAATTTATATTTTCTGTGTAATATTGTATATTTTACCATGGCTGAAAATGAAAATTGTCAATATTTTGAAAAATGTGACATTTTAGTCTCTTTTATACAGAGCAATGAAAACTTTCGTGAAGCTTATCAGCTATATTTCAATAAGTTTGTTTGAATATTTATTTACCTTTTGACTTATTTGGGTCTATTTTTTATTTAAGTATCATTTTAATTTATAGATATCCCGAAAGAAGACAACCTGGTCATTATTATTTAAAATACATATCATGTATTATATATTTTTATAAAGCTTATCAAATTTCCAATCAAACGAAAGAAAAATATACAGGGTGTTCCAATAAAATAATACAAGAGTGTCGTATAGAGACACATTTTGTGAAATTATGAGTTTTAGGCTTATTATATAAAACACATATAATGTATTATATAGTTTTATAAAGCTTATAAAATTTCCAATCAAACTAAAGAAAAATATACAGGGTGTTCCATTTAAAAAAATACAAGTTTGATTTATAGCTAAAAATTGACAGCTCACAGCAAAATTCTGATCACGCCACTGGATTCTACGTAAAAAACTGTATGAGGGCAATTTTTTAGCTTTGCGATATGTTAAAGAATAACTAAAATGCAATATTTTCAATTTTGCCCTGTATCTCAGAAACGAAGCGGACTATGAAAATTTTGTTTATACCATCATTCTTTTCACAAAAAAGTAGCATAGTATTGCGAAAACCGCAACTCTCTATCTTTACTCGTAAGTGAGATACCCCGTAATATCATCGAAAATGGGACACCCTGTACATACTTCAATTTTTTATTTAAAATTGAATTTCTGAAAATGTACCTTTTTTGTTTGTAATTAACCCAAACTAACTCAAATAAGTTTAGGGATTTCTGATACATTAAGTTTTGTCCGAAATATGACTTTTTCATGATAAAAGGTAGCTTTTTATTGGTTAGGCTGGAACTCTTAAGTAAGCATTACTTTTTTTACTAATGTCTCCTTCATAGACATAACTCTACACTTTTACACACACACACACAATACACAGGGTGTTTAAATTTTTACAAAATGTTATGAAAGCAAAACCAATTTATGTAAATCTATGCTTTATTAACATTTTGCGATTTTTAAGCACTCTGCATAATGTGGATTTGAATTTCTTGCTTAAAAGCGTATAGTTATATTCGCGAAAGAGATATTAGTCATTCTTTTAAGTAATGCTCACTTAAGGGTTCCAGCTTAATGAATACAAAAAGTGATCTTTTATCTTGAAAAATCATAGGGAAGTCGCCTATATCGTACCTCTTTAATATTTACATTATTATATAGCCTGAGACACCTGTCGGCGCCTATAGTAGCTTCACATAAGCAGATGCCGGCGACTAAAAAAGCATATGTGCGCTTCACTTTGTTTAATAGTTATTAGACATTGAAAGTTTCAAACGTGATGTAAGATTTCAACATTCTTACGTAAGCCTTTTGGCATCTTTTTATTGAAAGTTGATAAAAATTTGCCTTATAATTGAAACTGTGCTCTATTTTCTTGCATTTCGTGTAGCAATACATACCTAACGCGATAAGGTGATTGATGTAATATTTACCGGACTAGTTTATCTGATTTATTGCTTCTGCAATACCGCTTTAAGTTTTCTGCTGAAACTTCAAAACTTTGTTTTTAATTTATTCTGAAGATGGATTTTTATTAAATTTCAAGGATTTAAGGGTAAGAGGCGCTGAAATGAGGGCGATTAAAACAAAAATGAATGTCAATTATGATCACTGCGTGTAACACAAGATGGTTTACATAATCAGCTACCTTTCCCATGTCATATTCGTCTCTTAACTTTGAGAGTGCTCATTTATTATTACAATGATCTTTGACTTAAATTTTACCTTAGGTTTGATCCAAAATAAATCCAAACTAATAATAACCAACAATAATTTGGCAAGAACAGACCCTAAGCATTGAAAATTGATAGTAATGTCGAATATAATGTGAAAATAATTCTTACATACACACCATAGTAAAAAATAGGTGTAGCTCTAAATTGCTACACATATTTCAATGCTTAGTGTCTGTTCTTACCAAATTATTGTTAGTTATTATTAGTTTGGAACTTATTCTGAATTAAACCTTAGGCAATAATTTAATTTTAAGTCAAATATTTATTCATCCTAATAAAGGAGCACTTAAAGTTAAGAGGCGAATAAGACATGGCGAGGGCCCGGCCGTTCTTAGGGGTGTGCAGGCACAAAGGCGGCGAAACTTAAGGGCGGTCACAGGCTGCCGGTAGAAACAGTAAAATACATTTATGTGTTGAATATAAAAATATGTAAAACTAAATTTCATTCTTAAGACATACCACAGAAGCCAAGTTTAAAACTTAAAACCCTTCATAACATTCATAATAATCAAATTGCAGACAATGTGTTTTTAAGCGGCAATATAATAGATAGTTATTATTATACAAGGCAAAAAAGTATTAGATTTTAGCTCGAGGTTGTGTTGCCTCCCGACGCGAAATCTAATATTTTTCCCGTGTATAATACACTTTTTTTTTCTGTGACATGAAAAATGACGATTTAATATTGACTATTTCACTAGAGTGTTTTTTACTGGTAAAACGTCATAGCAACTGCTCGTTTCCTACTGACAAAACTACTACCTGCCCGTTAATTGAGTGGTTTTTTAGCGACAAAACTATGGCAGGTCCATCAGAAAGGTGTTTGGTATAACTATTATTGTGAATTTGACAAACGTCATTAAATAATAATTGTACATTTAATTTTGTTAACAAATAAATAAAGCTTCTGTTTGTTAATACGGTGCATTGTCTAGTTTTTCTCGTGAAATAGTCATGACGAATACCATTCGAGAAAAAATTGTGTAGACAAAGTTATTCTCAAGGTTTTATTCAAGTTTGTTGCTTTTCGACAATTTCGCTCATGACATTTTTACAAAATCACTCGCCTGACGGCTCGTGATTTTGATACCAAAAATATCATTCGCGAAATTGCCAAGCAACAAACTTTCATACCTTTCGAAAATTTTGCCGACAAAATTTTTTTTCTCCGATTGACAGCAAATATTAATTTTGCAGACACATATCAATCAGCAAAGTATTACTTTTCCTGTTCAGGCAGCAAAGTAAGTACTTTGCTGCCTAGGCAGCAAAGTGATTAGTCTCCATGGGAACAAAACGTTTGACATAAGTTGTCAAACTATAATTATTATGGACATATACATTTCCATAGCAACCAACCGTTCCAACAATTGCGATTTCTATCAAATTTTGTCTTAATTTGTCACTACAGGAAAAATAAAATGATTGTGGGAATTGTAATAATTTGCAAATATACAATATACATATATCATTATAAACAATCGGACAAAAAATTATATGTTCAACTCGGCAGCAAAGTAGATTGACTGCCTTAGCTGAATTCCTAGCCTCGCTACGCTCGGCTATGAACTATCAGCCGCGGCAGTCAATCTACTACTTTGCTGCCTAGTAAAACAAATAACTATTCTCTTGTGATATTATATATCAAAAAACTTATTACTACAATATATTAAAGTCAGAAAATTATCGATGTGAAATTTGAATTTTTAAACTGGTAGGCTGTTGTACTTATAGTGACAATAGACTTGCGTTGCTAAGGAAACCTTTAAAGTGATCAAATATCTGTCAATTTAATTCTGTGATTTGATTTAAAACTTGCGAACTTAGTGGGTGTTATTGTTAGTTAGTAGTTTTGAATAATATAAAGTAAAAAATGTCTGATTCCGAGATTTCGCTGACTCCACCGGAGTTAGTAAAAGCAGCGAAAGTAGCGTCAGAAAAATTATTGCCAGCTAAATCGCGGAAAATTTACGAAACCGCGTATTTAAGATTTATGGAATGGAAGATGAAAAAGGCATGCAGTTCTTTCTGGGAGATGGTGTTATTGGCTTATTTTTCGGAACTGGCACAACAATAAAAGCCCTCAACAGTGTGGTCGAAGTATGTTACAATCCAATAATAATGTAGACATTTCAAAATATTTCAAAATAATTACATTTCTGAAACAAAATGGGAAAGGTTACACGCCCAAGAAAGCTGCGATTTTTACAAGTATGCAAATTAGTGATTTTTTTAAATAATACTCCTGATGAAGTTTATTTAATGGTCAAGGTTTTTATTGTATCTGGGATTGCAGGAGCTTGTCGAATTTGTGAAATCAACTAGGTAACATTAGATGATATTGAAGATTTGGGAACAATTAATAAATTGTAAAACTTAAGCAAACAAAAAATAATGTAAACAGGAGATTTGGAGTTACTGAAGGATATATTAAATTTTACCGAATGTACAGGGTGTCCCAAATTCGAGCCTCATCATTGGAATCTCGGGAACTAGAAGAGATACGAGGTCGGTTAAATGAAGGCAAAGTTGCGCAATTTGATGATGATCAAAATGCCACCTTACAAGCTTAAAAAGTCCGAATACTTCCGAAGATTTTTGGAAAAAACCGAATATTCGCGATTTAATTTTTATATTTTTATGACACTATTTGAACAGATATAGCAAAATAAATTTCACATTTTTATTGCTACTTTCTCTATTCTTCAAGATAGTGTTATCAGATTTTCAAGCCGACGTTTCGTCTTTGAGCTGCCATCATCAACTTTGTTTTTTTTTAAATACGGCCCTGGATTTTTTATTACAGATTTTAAGAGATTCTAAGGTCCCAAAACCAATGATGTATCGCACTTATTCAAAAAATTCATATTGGTGACATTTTCCATAAGAACTCATGTGTTAGACAGAGACAGAAAATAGATTTTTAATAGGATTAATAACAAAACCTTTTTTTTACGCATTAACGCTCTACATAGAGAAAGCTTAAAGACTAGCATAAGAAGTGATTAATAAATAATATAATTATTAAAGTGTCAACCATAAAACCATAGGCTCTAGGCCATATTTTTAGCAATTTACCCAAGTAAATAGTTGTGTGGGATTAGATTTAGAACTTAGAACAAATAATAAATCACATTCTCATTGTTGTATCGCATACTCTTCGAAAAAATCATGATTTCCTGGTAAGATCTTACCAAAAATCTGTTTTCTGTCTGCCAACACATGAGTCCTTATAAAAAATGCCATTAGTATCAATTTTTCGAATAATTGCGATATATTATTGATTCTGGGACCTTAGAAGCTCTTAAAGTTCGTAATAAAAAATCCAGGGCCGTATTTAAAAAAACAAAGTTGATTATGGCAGCTCAAAGACGAAACGTCGGTTTGAAAATCTGATTTTGTAGAAAAGAAAGAGTAACAATGAGAATGTGAAATTTATTTTGTTATATCTATTCAAATAAAGTCATAAAAAAATAAAAATTGAATCGCGAATATTCGGTTTTTTCCAAAGATCTTCGGAAGTGTTCCAAATTTTTAAACTTGTAAGGTGACATTTTGATCACCATCAAATTGCGCAACTTTGCCTCCATTTAACCGAACTCGTATCTCTTCTAGTTCCCGAGATCCCAATGATGAGGCTCGAATTTGGGACACCCTGTACATAGCTCTTCGTCCAGCAGCAGCAAACGGATCACCGCCTATTTTATGCATATCGCAATGGAAAATGTATCAATCAGGATGTGGGTAAAAATCAGTTTTATAAGGTATTTGAGAACAGTAGCTAATTTTCTTTAACTTGAAAATGCTAACTCATATACAGGTGAATCATTTCGAAGATCGTCTTGTACACTTTTAGTTGAAACTGGGGGAGACTTTATGACACTAAAGAAACATGGCAGTTGGAAGTCATCAACGGTCGCTGAAGGTTATGTTGCTGAATCGGTAGCACACAGGACAGAAATAGCTAATAAGGTGTTTTGAACGTGTGGCAGTGCTGAAATAACACCCGATTTGCGGTCAGGTACATCAACGGCAGTTGTGTCCATGACAGAAAAAAATATAATTTCAACACAAGAAAATTCAACTGTTGTACCGAATAGTTCAAGGAACATGTCATTTACGCAATGCACATTTAATAATTGTACTATTGATATAAAGGAAATGTAAGTTTTGTATAATAAAATATTCTAAAATGAAATATCTACCTTTACTTATGTGTATATATGTATGTATATCCGGGAAAAAAGTACTCACTTTTTTCCCGGGGAAAAAAAATAATTTCATAAAAAGTGACACCTGGCAACAGAGATAAAATGTCAAACGTTTTTCCCGTCACAGAAAAAAATGAATTTATTATATATTTTGGGCTGTCGAATTCACAAAAAACACGGTGCGTTCGCCGCGCCACCGGCCGCCGTGCCGGCTCTACTTTCGTCAAAGGAAAGAAAAAGTCGCAAGTATATAGGGCGGCCCCCAATTTCGGATTTTCTCGAGCAATTTTTTTACCTTTACAATCGGCTCATTCATTACTCGTAAAATAGCAAAAAGCAGAATAAACTGCGATCAGAGAAGCGTTAGTTATTTTGATGTTTTTTTTTCTATTATTGTGTGATTAAAACATTATTTTCTTTGTCGAAAGATAAAAGGTGAGTATTTTTTTATACATTTAATAACCAGATATCATAAAATAGTTTAAAAAAATGCGTCTCTTAGAAGTCGTAGATCTAAGATGAAAGATAAATTTGAAAACGAAAATAGTTGGATTAGGAGGTATCGTATGAGTGACGTTCTAATACGTATAATTTTTCTTTAATTTATATATATTATTAATTTTTATTTTAAATTTTCTTATTCATACGAACAACGCTAATGAATTCTATTAATACACTTTTTTGCATTTTCAGATGCCCGATAAAAAGACAAAATAATTTTCTGGAGAACAATACCAAAAAATTAAATTAAAAAATGAAATTAGGCGGATATCTGGAAAAATTCTTAAAATTTTAACCAATTCGTCAACATCATAGTAGAAATATTTCACGCACTTAGTTTGGGTTAGTTTGGGTTATTCGAATATTTTTAACTTTGCCAGTAAAAGTTACATCTGGAGAGCGATCCTTCTCCAAATTAAATATAATAAAAAAATATCTTAGTTCCATCATGTCATATGGCTCAAAAACTTTGGTATAATAGCAGTTGAAAATAATGTCTGTAAAAATTTAGGTCACTTGAAACTTATTGACGAGTACGCCACAATAAAAGGCAGAAACATATTTATGCAGTAAAAACCAATTTTAGATTTTTTTCGTATTGCAACCTGCAACTCGGTTCATGCTTAAGACCGTTTTACATGCTGCAAGAGTTTGTGCAAGACGCAAGAGATATTGCCCGAAGACATGCGCAGTTGAGACCCAGCTGATCCAAAGTCGCAAGTCTCTTGCACTTGTAACTTATCGCTTCTGCTCAATATATCTGCAAGTGCAAGTGCAAGTCTGGGGGAAATTCTAGTAATATCATTCTCACCAAGACCCGATAAAGTCACTAGACACGCTTGACAGTTGATGGATGTTTGTTTATTTGATATTTGATTGTTACTTTATATGTATAAATAAAATGAATCAAATTTTGAAAAATAAATTCATAAAAAGGAAAAAAATTGCTGCCACAATATGTGTTTTGATTTCAAAGGTTGGTAGCAAGTCGCAATTGCAAGAGAATTTCGACATGTAAAACCAAAGTGCAAGAAACGTTGCAACTATCGTCTTGCTCTTGCAACGTCTTGCTGCAAGAGAATTGCGGGTTGTCTTGCAGCACGTAAAACGGCCTTTAGATAAAATGCACAGGTTTTTTTTGCGAGTGTGTTTTGTCTTTTCGTTATTTTTACTATATATTTTTTATCATAATTATTAGAAGTAATAAGTTTTTATTTACTGTCATATTTTTTTTATTGTAATTATTAAGGTTTATATTTTGTTTTAATGATGTTACTTAAAGTATGGTAGAACAGAAAAATCAAGTGTTGCCCAGCATGCTTTTGATAATAATCATAGAATAACAAGTAAAAATTTAAAATTAATTCATAATATAACTGATAGGAGATTATTAGACGCATATGAAAGTATGGAAATTATTAAATGTAAGAATAGTTTAAATAGAGATAGAGGGCCGATTCCGTATAGTCCATTGTATTGGTTGATCGAGCGTGACTAGTGGGATTCCAGGATTGGTCCCTTTGGCTCCGCTTGATTAAGCAAGCATTTAGTATAAAAGCGAGTTAGGTAGGGTTTTAAATTTAGTTTTAATCATCTCCTGATGATGCTAACATGGTTAGCGAAACGCGCGTCGAGTGCAATAATTCTGTTTCGGAATTGTGGATAAAACTCCGTTTTAGTGCATGTTGCCGAAGGTTCCAAACCCCAACATAGATGATGTTACTTGTTAAATAACAGTAAATATTTAATAAAATATTTTTGTTAAAAAATTTAGCGTCTTTAAAATATAGAGGAGGCATTTTTAGGCTTGCATGAAGACGGCAGAGGTACTAAGAACCGACCTGCATGCGAAAAGTAACTGGCCATGTAAACGATCTTGTGTTAGACGTAATTGACATTAATTTTTGTTTTAGTCGCCATCATTACAACTCCTACTACCCCAAATTCTTCAAAATTTCTTAATAAATATTTTTTTGAATAAAAACATATGAGAGCATGCTCTTCTTTCACCAAAATCAGACGGTACATTTTTACTATGTCAACACTATAATAACCACATTATGTTGCCTAAACCTTAAGACAATAGAAATTAAGTCATCCTGTAAAACAAGGCCCACTAGCCGAAGTTCATTTAAGGAAACTCCTTTTTGGTAACTTTATGAAATTTGGACTCAAGATGATGAAACCGTTTCAAAGCACCTTGCCTAGAATCCCCAAGATACTCCGGTGATTTCTTAAATGGAATTTGCACTACAAATCTACCCTCCTGATTACTGGTAGTTGTCACTTTGAATATTTTCTCACACTCCCTTTCCTCGGCTGACATAATCTGTTATGTTGGTGAAATCTTCTCTATTTCCCAAAATTTAGAAATCTGCTCCTGGATGCTTAAATTGGTAGTGACATAACACTGGAAATTTTGCACTGGCACACCTAACTCACACTTGCCACTTACAACCCAACCAAATTGTGTTTTTTGTAGGTAGATTTTTACCTAAACGAAACTGCCCTAGACACAGAAGATTTAAATAGATGCTTGCGCCAATCAGAATGTCTATTTCTCCAGGCTTGATTCTGGGTTGCTAAACGGATATGTTTAGGTATTTTCCACGAAGATGTAATGATATGAAAAGGAGGTTAAACACCGCTAATTTTTGGAATCACAACATTCACAACACAAGATAGGCTTGTCTGAAATGAATTAAAGCATGACTGAACCTTGGCCTCACATCTATATTTTAACTGGCAGGTCTTAATCTAGGACTGTTTTTCGAATGACGATTTTCCGAAAGACAGTTCTTCGAAGGACAGTTTTTCGAATGGACAATTATTCGAATGGATAATTATTCGAACGGATAGTTTTTCGAAAAGACAAATATTCGAAAGGACCGTTTTTCGAAAATATTAAATTAGAGAAACATAAAGATAATTTTAACGTAATTTATAGAAATTGTTTATTAAACATATTATTTACATATAATTATTAGGGCTTTGCATGGCCCTCCGCTCGCTTCGCTCGCTACGGGGGCTCAATCAACAAGAACTAACCAAGTGCTAACCAAAACTAACCCAAGGCTAACCCAAACTATCCCAAAATTAGGAAAAAAGTAATTTAATAAAAAACAATAGACAAAACATCTGTCGCGACCGACGGGAATCGACCCCGCAGTGCCGGAATGACAGGCAAGAACGCTACCTTCTACACCATGCAGAAATTTTGCTAAAACGGTAAAAGGGCTTAACCCAAACTAAATTAAAGATTCGAAAAATGGTCGATTCGAAGAATTACACATTCGAAAATTTGTCGATTCGAAGAATTGTCTTTTCGAAGAACTGTCCGTTCGAAGAAATGTCGTTCGAAGAACTGTCCGTTCGAAGAAATGTCGTTCGAAGAACTGTCGTTCGAATAATTGTCATTCGAAAAACCATCCGGATTCAGTTCATGACTTGGCCTTGACATATTACCTTCACTACTTGATTCCGTATAGTCTTGATTAGACCTCTCAAAATGTATTGTAGGATGATGCTTCATTTTACACCTTTTACACGAATAAGTAGATCTACACTCTTTACTATTATGACTTGCCTTTAAGCAATTAAAACACAGGCTTAACTCCTTTATTTTCCCCACTCTAGAATCTATCGAGTTTCAAAAATTCAGGACAATTCTGAATCATATGAGCATCCTTACACATGGCACAAACACCATTTAAAGTAGAAAATGTATTAGAACCACCCCATTTATCATTCTTTTCCCTTGAACCTTGTTTAGTGTTATTTTTATTGTCCGGTCCTGATAAAGTATTTTTTGAATATTTATATAACTCTAAACCTTCTAGTAAATCAGCATTTTGTTTTAAAAACTCTAAAAACTCTTGTAACGTAGGAAACTCAGAACCTGGACTTAAAGCTTGATTGCTTGCTCCCAAACTATAGTTATTTCTTAATGACTTTAAATCTGCACTAATTACCTTTTTCTCCTCCCATTCACGCTCAGTATTTTTGTCAAGTTTAGTACTCAAAAGGAAGATCAGAAGAGAATCCCATGATTCAGTAGGTTGATTTAAAGTTTTTAAGCTTTGTACATGTTTCGAAATGGAATCAACCATTTTCAGCAACTCAAAGGAGGACTCGGATGTTAAATTTGGAAGATTTACTAGTGATTTAATGTGGTTTTGTACTAATACAGTTTTATTATCGTACCTCGCACACAACATGTCCCATGCAATAGGATATTTACTATCTGTAGTTTCCACGCCTCGGATAACCTGACTTGCTCCTTCCTCGAGGGATGCTTTAAGGTAATGGAATTTTTGAACTTTGCAAATGGATGCATTTGAGTAAATAAGGAATTCATAAAGATCTCTAAACTCCAACCAATTTTTATAGTCGCCTGAAAACGTTTTAAGATTAATTGGTGGAAGCTTAAGACCTTGCATGGGTAAATCCTGTATATTGCTAACACTACTAGCATCTGAATTGTTAGGTGAGCTTCCATTTTGAGTATTAGCGGTTTTATAAATATGTTAATACTCCTCAATGATCTGTTTACACCCAGCAGTTACTTGAAAGTAAATGTCTTCAAATGAAGATCTCTTTTCTAATAGCTTTTCAGGAGAATCAGCCAGCATTTCAATTGCATTTTGTATTTCGTCAAACTCCGAAAGTAGCGGGGAAAACTTTTCTAATCGACTCTCTAACTCTAAAATTACTTGTCCATCAACCTCTTTAGGTTGCAAAATTGAAAGTGACCCTTTTATAGTTTCAAAATGACTTATAAATAATGTTTGTTTACCCTTGATAATGCCCCGCTTTTTTGTAAGAACTTTTAACTCATTTTTTGTTGCTTCTGTTATGATTTAATAAAAAAAACAAAGTACGTTTGACATATATCTAATAAATATGCTTATAATTCTGTAGGAGTCCTCGTTTTAATAAAGTATTAATAGCTGAAAGCCAGTTGTACTTAAAAGAGCTTTCCGATCTTTAAAAATATTAAGAGGTCGATCTAGATAGAAACACATATCTGATACTCGATTCTGTGGAATCATAAAAATCACAATAAAATATTTGTCTAGCGATAACACGTTGATTCACCGTCTGCAAACCCTAAATTCATCTTATCGCATGCAATTATGTTTATTTATAACAGCGGCAAACTGCGGGCTGAATAATGAATAAAAAGTATATTTGTATATTGAGGTGGGCTAAAGAATGAGCTAAAAATATGTATTCGTATATAGGTGACCATATCGAGGGCTCTACAAAGTGTGCTTTATATCGAGTTATCTAAGCTGTAAGAAATTCTTACCCCTCTCGGTATGCCTTGCAACACAACTGTGAAAAAAACTTATATCAAAAGATTATACCTGCTAAATAACTACAGATATGGCGGGTGGAAGAACGACCCAAAAGTATCGTGGGCTTATGAACGTACCAAATATAAGTATATATATATATA
>MU182078.1:328076-343604 GCA_016904865.1 Pissodes strobi
GAAGAAACCAGAAAGCAACGAAGAACATAACATGCAAAAAGCCATACTTCCATATATAAAGGAAGTCACTGACAAAGTCGGCAGAATCCTAAGGAAGCATCAAATCACGCCAATTTTCAAGCCACAGCGAACCTTAGTTTCATGTACAGAACGACAATAATGATACTACTTTCGATTGCATGACAGAACACACCGCGCCATAGGATCTACCTTTAGTGTGTGTGCTACTGCCATAAAAAAAAAAAAGAAGAAAAAGTGCCTCCTGGGACCGGTCTCTGGGTCTCTATCCTTCATCAGCCAGGCTATCCTTCTGGGAGTCTTAACACAGGAGACACAACAACGGCCCGATGATGCAAACGAAGGCAGTACCTAGTTCAAATAGAACCCCATCTGTGTGGGGCTTTGAGACGCTACGAATCGCTTCGATAGCAAGCCAACACTGAGAAATACCTCTGGCACATTTAGTGCTGGGGTATATTGTAAATGCGATAATACAAGCAACAACATTTTCGCTGATTCTTGGTCGGTAATATATGTTTTAGAGAAGCGTAAAAATTATTCTATTTTTACATGTGCAGAACGACCAGAATGATCCTGCTTTCGAAATCGTACAAAGAAGTGGAGTAAAAGGCAAACATTTTTAAGATACCTAATGGAATAGAATATTGAATATCGAAAATGACGATATGAATCATCCGTTCTATTTTATCCATATCAACATTGGTGTATCTGCAACATGGGATTAAAAAAATTACTATAGACTACCACATGCCCAGCCGATTATCGTATATTTTGCAATTTAAACTCGTCCTAGGTTGAGATAAAACACTACTTACCTAAAAAATCGTGAATAATCTAATACAAACCATTGCTGCCCATATTATCCATATATTTAACGCGATATCATGGGACGTTGCACAGAAAAGGTACTACTGGATTCAGGAGTTTTAAAAACATAAAATTCGGATGGCCTGCATGCTGAATAACAGAGGAGACCATCCAGAGTTCATTCGGCATGTCTATTGCAATTTTGTAATTCAAAAGTGTAAGATCTACTATAATAAGTGAATAGAATGGTAAACCCTTCAAGAGGATCTAAATTGAAATGACCATACTTTAGCGCTGCATGGAGTTATTGCATTGCAATGAACATTCAATGGTAATTATCATGATATGTGTATGAGAATTACAACACGAGCCCTAGGCGAGTGTTGCAATGAGCAACAGCTCTTAAATGAGACCTACATACAGTGTTTTTTCTACAACTATTCTTAACAAGTACTTACTAAGTAAATAGTAACTACGAACTATTTAAATTCAAACTTTTTAAACCTGTGATGGTCATGGAAATCTATAATATATTGATGGAATATTGCGTGAGTAGAAAAATACAATTAAAATTATAAACTGTCAGTGCATATAAACAAGAAGGAAAGCCCAGGCTTTGAACATCCATTCTTTTATTAAATTACTGTATAATGAATTAAAAGATCTCTCTATTTGCCAAGTAAAAATAGAATTATATTGCAGCGCACAATTTTTTTCTTTTTCGCAGATGAAATTAATTCAACTTACTTTTCAAATAGCTTGAATGTCTGAAAAGGTTTTTTGACGAGAATAAAGGATCTGGCCAAACAATAGCTGTATAATAAGATAAACATCTGAGAGAGCAAATCTTTTACAAAGGTATTGTGATAGGGTAAACGAATCAGAATTTAATGAAAGCGTCTTTTGTTGCAAGAGGCTTTTTCTTCAAAATACGTTTGAACATGGAGAAATATTAAATACCGGTATGCATAATCGATCGCCAGATACATGCCGCTCTCGTTGGCTCTAACGTGCGGCGACTCTGAAAACCGATAAGGCGCTGGCGATGGACTATGAATTCTGGCATAAACAAAACGCCAAAAATGGGAAAATTTGGTTGTCACCAAAATTAGATAATATTGTACTGACATCAACTCCCTAAAAATATTTAAAATCTATAAATATATTGACCTTATCTAATCCAAAATTGTTGAAAGATGATAAGCCATGAATCAGTGTGATCGACAAACATAATTTACACAGTATATTTATATTTTATGTCAGTCAGAAAGCTTTTTCTCATAAGGGAACACACCTCACTTTATTAGCTTCTTTGATTAAGGCTACAGCGCGCGCGTAAAATGTTTTCTATGTGGATTTGAAAAGAAGGCTTTTATCAAGCTTTGCTTCATTTATACCCAGAAATATACTACTTGGAGAAATGCGATATGGCAAGAATTTTTAAAAAATTTGTTTTCAAATGTACGTAAAAATGTTCTTAGATCGAAGTTTGAAAATTAAAAAAAAACTAATTACGTTAAAATCCTGTGTTGGTTATAACTGATTAATGTTGAAAATATATAAACAGTTTTAAAAACTTATTTTAGATAATTTTGGAAAAAAAAAACTCATAGCTGTGCTAAAAAAAACGAACACTCAAATTCTTACGAATTTTAGTAACATGCTCCTTATAATTTCTAGGAATAATTTTATCCCATTTGTTGTTTTGCTTCTTTTATGTGACGTCCTTTTGCGATCCTGCGATTCCACGTGAATAATTGCTAATTTCATTCGAATTTTCTTTACAGGGGTTGGGTCTCTTTAATCTTTTGAGGTAGCTAGCTGATTTTGGCGTCAGTCTTGAGCTTTAAGTAGGATTTTTTCGGTTACGTGAATAATTCTCCTTCTACTTGAAGAAGTTTTGCGGTTATCTATGATGTACGGGTTGAAATATTTTCATTCAAATAAGAAAGTTTACTTTGTTAATTGAAAAGTCATATCTTCCCTCCTACCTTCTTGAATCTAAGAAGACCCTCGTGTTGTCCGGCGTGTAGTTCGTTGTATTCCATTGCGTACGTTTCCTTCTGTAGTATCTGCTAATTGTCTTAAGGAATATTTCGTATTGCATAACGATTAGCTTTTTTTCATTTTAACTGAATAGTTAGTGTTTTTGTACGTCATCGGTAGACTAGCTTAATCATTTGAATGTACAGTTTTCCGTGGTTAGTATGCTCAGGTAGGTATCACTTCAGGTCAAGCAGATCATCTATTTACCAACGAGTTTAACCAAATAAAATTAATCACTATTTACTCTTTAGATTTAGTCCCTACTATTAGATATAAGTTTAGGCAACAATTAGTACCACAATGCGATTAATTTGTTGTGTGTTTCAATTGACTGGGAGTCAATTTCTTTTCTTCTTCAACGTTGTCAAAAACAAATAATTTTATGGTAATAAACAAATTTTCTGTTCACTTACCTATATATTTGTATTAGTGATCCAAAAGGGAAGTAAGAAGTAAATACAATTAATTTGAATTATTTAGGCTCAATAGTTGAATTATTTTCATTGTGAATTAACTTAACTTCTGATTTTATTTTTTATATTTTTTAATGGTAAAATTCTGAACTTGAAGATTTTCTGACTTAAAAATCCCCCTCTTAATATCCGGTATTTGAGCTAGGTCCCAATTTGCATAGTTCAAGGACAGCTCGTTCTACACATCAATGATTCTAAATTTTCTTAACTTATTAAATTTTTCTTTTAACCTACGTAGAACTTTTGAATTTTTCAATAAAAATGGAGAAATAAGTGACAATTTTTCTCAAAAACATGAATCCTCCATAACAATATAGAACATATCTACATAAAGTTACACTTAACATTTTCTTTTGCTATTTACATTACCAGAATAGATTGGGTATAAGTGATATAACAGATGTGGAGCTATACATAGATGTAATCTAGTTAATATTTTTCAATATTTCCTACAATATGCCAAATGCACAAATCTCGATTCCAAGACAACAAAGTACAACCCCATTGTTTTCCGGTTAAATAGCATTTTTTCAAGCGTTTCGCAGATCAAGTTTCAATTTTAACTTATCGACCAGTCGAATTTAATCTTCCAAAGTTAACATGAATTTTTAAAATATAAAAGTTAACGCCGGTGCCAGAGAACGATGTTTGAAATTGGCCAAAAAATTTATTAAGAAAAATATTCTGACTGTTGATTTTGTTGATAAATATAACTACTAAAACACATTTTCACCTAATATATTTTATTGATTTACAAAATTTAATCTGAAATATATACCGACATTTTTAGACAGCCATTTTTTTTAATGGCAAAAATTGTAGGTACCTAACTAAAAACTAAAAAAAATCAACTCAAAAGAAATCAACTCAAAAATCCTTAAAATATAAACATTACGATGTAATAAAGTAGAGATTCTAAATGTAACTATCGCTTCAATCAACGTCATTGAAGTCTGTTAGACACTCCTCTCAGATGCACTTTACATGGTCCAAACACATCAACTTTTGGCAATTTTGGCATCTATATTTTGTTCTTCTATTTTTGTGGTTGCTACAATAGAAGCATCGTTTAAATATTTCCCTGTTAGGAGATGGGAGTTCCGTCTCTATATTACGAATTTGTTTAATTCGTAATCTAATTTGTCGCGGTATATTATCTTGTATTGCATGTCGGGGAATATGCTCGTCCAGTAGCTGGATCCCAAGTTGTTCAAAAAAATGCGTCTAGATAATTTACGGGGTCCGTTATTTAGATTAGCATAGCACCATTTGTATATGTGAGCTGATGACAGCAACATTTATTATCAAATAAAAAATTACCAGTGGCCACCTACGTGTAGTTCTTGCACAATTGTATGCTGCGCACATCTTGTCAACTATTTCCACCCCTCTTTTAGTTTTGATATATGTGATTATCATTTCATGCTGCCGTGTATCCATGTCTATGGTGTTATCGTGATGCATGGTGGAAAGGGGTAATACATTTCTGTTTTTCTTGAGAATGTAGGATGTAATGGTACAGTTCTCTTTAAAACCAAACATACTTGTTTTTCAGGTCTTTTTGAAGGTTGAGTAAATTCAATAGGATTATTTTTTTTTTCTAATTGTTCATAGGACTGTAAGCTTATGTTGGTTTAACAGAGTATCTGCTCCGGAAATTGGCATGCAGAGGGGTGGATCTAAAGCCCTATTGCTGATATCAACTGCATTGTTTCCCAAAGTAAATTTCCAAAGACGCCATATAAAGTATTTTTGCATCCACCAATGCATATATTTTTATCCCATACCGGTTTGGTTTATTGGTTACCCTAAATCCATACCTGCCTCGAAAGGCTTTTAACTTTTCATCCACGATTGTGAATTCAGATAGGCAAAAAATGTTTGGCTTCGAATTGAATACATCAAAGAAATTTTGAATGGGTGCTAACTTATAAAATCGTGTTCGATCTTCACGGTTTCTTTTGTCGTCAAAGCGAATTCGCCTAAGTATAAATTTGAACCAAGCTAGGGACATTGTAGGTCTAAAAATTTCCGTTGATCAGGCAATAAGTCCTCGGAATTTGTATGGTTATTTTTTGACATTCCAGAAATATATAAAATATCTAGAAGGACTTTTAATTCTAATTAATTTCTTCTAGCCCATAACCAGTAAAGAAGCCACTACAGATTTCAATTGGTGAAGTATATGACGAGCTATTCCATTTACACCTGGTGAGCACGTAATAATATTTTCCGCTGCAAACTTCACCATTTGACGTAAAATGCTTTTTCGATTTCTCTTTTCCATTTTTCCCTACGAAACAAGGAACCCATACATTCCTGTTTGGTACTGCTACTTCAGCGACTATATCTTCTTCAGATTCTTCATCTATATCTTGTTCAGAATCTGTATTGTGGCATTTTTCCTCCAGAGTGTCTTCCTTCAGGCCATCATAATTATCGTCAACCTCGGTTTCAACCTCAGAATCGGTACCAAACTCAGCATACAACTCCTGTTTCTTCTCGTAATTCATGATTTTTTATCTAAAGTTCACAGGCAAAAAGAAATAAACATTATACGTTGAAATAATTGTTTCTTTGTATATAACTTACCTTGAATATTTTAACACGATGGTTCACGTAGGTCTCACACGCCGAATTTAATGCTAATGGAAAATGAAGCTGCCTCTATTGCTGTCATCTTAGCACTGGCTAAAGCATACTAAAAGATGAGGCTACTAGGTTGCGTTGCCGCGAATTTCATTTGGTTGGAAAATTAACATAAATTTCTGTAACACACGGTTCGTGGCACCGTATGTTATCTGTGAAAGATTAAAGACCATTTATGTGCTCCATGACATAAATCAACAGTAAGAACAGCTTCTGAACAAAAGAGAGAGACTTCCATGGCAGCCTAAGGTAGAAGAATAGCGTTTTTTCGGATATAAGCTCATTACTGTAAAACGACAAAAATACCGGCTACTTGGCATAGTTAACACATCAGCGAGAAAGCGACATGCATCCAAATCTGAATAATCATTTAATCAACTTGATTATTCTAATAATATTTTTTAAATAATATTAAAATTTTAATAGCTGTTCTAACTTGTGGTAGATAAAGTACTGTAGCAACACATGTCATGCACTTACAGAATTTACGAAATCCGTTTTATAACACACGCCAGTGCGGTAATACATGTGTATCGTATTATAAAGGATGCTATTATTTTTTGTTTTTTTCCCAATAAAGCTACGTTGGTAAGTAGAACATTTATTTCCTGGATATTGCCTAAAAGTGTTGAAGGTTTACTTCAGAGTAACTAGCTAAGTTAACTGTACATAAGGTAAATTTCTCTTTCATAACCCGTTTCGGTACAGAAATATGGTTGGTAAACATATTTTCTAATGCTAAATTTCTCTTATATTTTTTCCACGTCATAGGCATACAAGAATGGGTGACGTTAAGAATTTTATTAGACCAACGGCAGTACCCGCATTAAAAAAATAAAATATTGAAGAATGGGGATGCATTTCTTGCCTAAAAGAAACAAAAACCACTTTTGTATGGCTTGTAATAGATTATGTTGTGCGAAAGATAAACTAAAATAAAGAAAACGATTACAGGTACCACATTGGGGAAATCATTGTTAAAAACACGTAGGCATTAGAGAAGCATAAGGAGAAATTGAGATATGTGCAACTGGAGAAAAAGGTTATAATTTTAAATGCAAGTGTTTAACGATAGTGCATGTTGGGAAAATAACAGAAAAAACACGTAGGCATTTAATTATAAGATAAATTAAAAAGTTATAATATTGAGAGTACGAGAATTATAATATTGAACTAAAATAAAGGCGAAGCTAGAAAACAAATACAGGTCATATATGGGAATGTTGTAGCCAACTGTCGCATAAGTACCTTATAGGCAAGATCGTAAGACAGACACTTGGGCAACATGACGACCTAGGAGATGAAATTAGAATTCATATATGGATAAAGATAAAGTTATAAGGAAAAGTAGACGGCATACGAGGATATAGTAGGTAACAGAAATAAAGGAAAATAAGTTAAAAATAGTATGGAACAGGTAGCAGTGATAAGTATCATATGGAGATAATCACAAATTAGGAGGAACAATTAGAGAAAATACAACACAAAAGTATCGATAGATACAATACATAGAGATAGATACAATGCGTAGAAATAGATAAAACATTAAAAGATTAAAAATAGGCCAACATAAATAAGGGATTATAGAAAATATAAAGAAATAAAATAAGGATCCTTAAAGGATAGAAACATAGAAATAACAGAATAGCATATACGTTGATAGAAGAACACTTAGATTAAGTAAATATATATAAGGATAAGACAACATAAAGATAGAATAAAGAATTATGGATAGAATAAGGAAACATAGATTAAAGAAAGACATATTAACGAATCATACAGATATCACATTTATGGAAAACACACGTTAAGGTTTAGCTTTCTAGATACACATCCAAATGCAACGCGACAGCCATCAGCATCGATCTCGCACATATCACCTATTCCTAATATACAACATATGTAAAAGAGAACCTTTAAAAGTTGATGCCTACTAAACAGCTTATATGAGTTATTTCACACCGAAAAAATGGGCAGAATATAAGTCAATCATTACCCTTCTTAGATATTGGCCATACTCTAGAAAGGATAATAATGAAAAATACTAATATCCAATTCAAATCATCAGTTAAGGCAATATAATTGACGTCAGTCAAAAAGGTGTAAATAACGCACATAATTTTTAATATCCGATGATATTTCAAATAATCTCGGCAATGTTTACTTTTCCGATGTTATATAATCACAACTAAAACAGGCCGTACTAATTAATGTTATTAAATTTCAATTGCAACAAGTCCAAGAACAAGGTCAAAACCACGCACATACCAAAACAGCTGGGAAATTAAACTGCTATTCACAAGGACAAAGCATGGGTGTCACACATTACAAAAGTAAATATTGCGGAGAATCCAAAACCCAACGTAGAAAATGCTGACGACATAATACAATGGTTAAAGTATAAAAAGCAGTTGTTTACATATTTTAGTATAAGTTATATTGAAGTAAATAAATTATAGTTTATCAGATGGGAATAAATGAAAAAGGGACGTTATTATTATTATTATTAGAATTCATCATCAGAAATATTTCTCAATTGTTTTAGCACCAATATGTTTTTTAATAATATGTTCCATTTCGGTTTTACGTACACAGTGGACCAACTAAAGTATAACATAACACTTGCAGATGTTCAACCATATAATTATTTAGTATAAGTATGCGGTATGTGTCAAATAAGAATTATAATTTTCAATCAAAATTACCAAGTGACAAAAAACAAAATAACAAATATTTCCTGAGAAAAGCTTTTGAGGAAACATATATATACGCATACTTAAATTAATATAACATTAGGATAAGAAGAAAATGTCAATATTTAGTACTTATATTTTGTTTATATTTGTTACATGTACATGGAGCACTATTCAATGTCAGCCTACAACGAGTCAGATGGCGTCCTGATACAAATAGCAGCCAAATGGGGATCCACGACAAGGATCTTGAATTGAGTAGGGACCTTCATCCATGGATAACCATTGGCTGGAATCCAGGACCGAACTAAGCTAAGGCCAGAAAGTTTAAAGTGCTCAAATATAACTTAATTTTAAGTATGTACGGAACGATATGACTATTCGAATATTGAGGGCCACTCGTTAATATTTAAGGGGGTTCCACTCCTTTAAACATACTCATCAAAAATAAGATTTTTATCGTCTCTACGATAACAGAGTTTTTTTTAATTATTTTTTTGGCGGTCGCTAACAAATCTTTATTTATTAGGGAGATTCTTTTTTTTCAGCTTTTTAACCGTAAAGGATTTAGTACCAACTATTAATTTTTAAAGCATAATTACCGACTTTTTTGGAGACGTCCTGAACTGACGATAAATATGAAAAATAATAATAATAATAATAATAATAATAATAATAATAATAATAATAATAATAATAATAATAATAATAATAATAATAAAGTATATGCTACCAATGTATAAAAAGATGTTTTTGCATTGGGGACCAATGCCATAGATTTGCCTCTCGTTGCCAGGTGGGGATTATTGTCCTGTTGTTGAGGGATTGGATTACCCTAATTAGGTCTGCGCTAAGGTTCATGTTCCGGAGGTTCCGGTCAATAATATCCCAGGAAGCTGTGTTAAACACAGCTTCTTATGAGTACCATCACGCTCCAGCCACCCGGCGCCCGGTATCGATCCTGCCAGTCCGTGAACCCAATCGCATCTACTGTTGATTGACCTCTCACGAAACCAAACCGATTTGAATGGAAGCCGCCATTTCTCCTGCTTATTTCTTCTATCAGTCGTTGGTTTAGCAGGCCCTCGTACACCTTACCTAGACCGACTATTAAACATATCGGGCGATGATTCGCCGGTTCGTTCTGTTGCTTCTTAGGCTTTCTCAGCAAAATGAGCTTTGCGCGCTTCCTTTCGAATGGAAAAATGTGTCGGTTATATCATAGAATAAAAACATTTTAAAACAATTGACGTTACATGATATCACAGACTTTATCACGGTTGGTGGGGCTTTGTTTATTTTTATTCTATCGCATATATTTTTAATGTCTTGAGCGGAAAACATATCCTGACCTTCGATTTGAGGATTTCCAGGTATTTCGTGGCGGCTGCCGCCATTTCGTTCAATGGGTAGATTTCGAATATGCATGAATTCGCATATGTGCAATATGCATAACTTAAACTAACCTAAACTAACCCAAACTACGCCAAAATAATATTATGCCCATTAATACACCGGCTAACCAGACTACTCTATTACACGAAGTGGACAAATTTAAAATATACATAACAGGAACAGGACAATTTTTGGATAAAAGGAATTTCCACTTCATGAAGTGGACAAAAAATTTGTCTAAATAGCGGAATTAAATATTAGTCCTCTATCTGACTTCAACTCACGAACTGGATATCCATTTCATGAAACCGACAATTATACCTAGTGGGTGTGACATATTTGCAATTGTAAATAAATTATGTAGTTAATTAGATATCTTAAGTAATCAAATCTTATACAATAACCTTAATATATGATTTTAATTTGATTTGATTTAAAAATACGGTTTCGGCCTTATTATTTAATATCAGAAGCTACCGGTTAAAAAAGCCCGGTAGCCTAATTTCGAATAAGTTTCACCGATTTAGGCTCCACTCTGGATCTATAATTTAAAAGTCAGACGCAACGGAAGGAACTCATATGTTTAAAATTCGAATTCAAGTCTTCTTCGGGCTCCTACCTCGATGGTAGGTTTAGGCTGGATCGTATTCGACCTCTGGGGTGTTCCAAACATCAATAATCCCAATTTCAATTATTATTCAGCTCGTATCGATGGAAAAGCAGGCGCCCGTCTTGTATGAAAGGAACCTAGGCATATATGAATATTTCTAAGGGTTCCGGTCTCCCTCCCCGCCCCTTGCCCGAATATTGGCTTGTTAGCTCAATGAAAAAAATTGAGGCGACTTGGAAGTCAAAGTGGGGGCCATGTATGAAAAATTGTGGAAACTACTTCTTGAATTTCGACTCGAAGGAGTCATTTTGGGAGTATCATCTTGGAAAATAAATAGAAACGTTTTTTTATTATTAAAGCTGTAAAAATTTTGATACGTTTAGTATAGGTAAAATTTCATGAAAATCCATGGGATTCCTGGTGGAACTTCAGTGTAATTCTCCAAAAACATGAGATTCTAATATACAAAGTTTTGAAGGTGGGGGTACACCATGGATGGATTTTAACACTTGATAAAACTTAGAAGATCTGACAAGCAACTGCAGAAGAACGATTGCGTTTTAATATAATATCTGGCGAATTTATTCGCAAAATCTATTTATGAGGCTTAGAGACTGCAGAAATCATGCAAAATACAGATCTTTTTTTCACTCAGTCTGCAGCAAATAAGAAATATACGGAACCATTCACGAAACCCCCTATGCAGGATTCATTTTACCATATTTTAAATCATTGCCAAGATAAAGCAAAGTGTTTACAACTTCAGTTCTATATCCACTTTAAGTGATGCAGATCATTTATTTTAAAGATATACGGTCTAGGGAAATGGTGCCTATATTGTAATAAAACAGTATTAGACATGTTAGGATGTTATCAATAGGGTAATTTTAAATTCCAACGTTCAAATAATCGGTTGGGTTCTATAATTGCCTTTTGCCTTAAATATATTTCGGTCCGACAGCTATTCCATTAAATTAAAAAAGCACAAAGGATTACATTGCTTCGGATCCAGCACGAGAAAATAATGGAACGTTGGAAAACAGTTCAAAAAATATAGCCACTAACGCTTAGAAAGACAATTTTACAGTGACTGTAAAGAACTAGCAATTATTTAAACTCTCCGAAGCATGTCTACTAAGATTTTATTCAGCAACTTCGCTTGTTTAAATCTGGCAATTTGTTTTAATCCATTTGTCTTTGCTGTTGAAGCCGAAAAGGTCATCTCTATCTCAAATTATTTTCAGCCATTAATACGGCTATTATCAGGAAAGCGTAAAGGCAAAGAAAATATACAGAGTGGAATAAATGTTAGTCGTCACATAAAGAAAGGATTAATATTTTTTGTAATTTTTCATGGCTTAGTTTTATGCAAACAATATGCGCTAGATACTGTGCTGAAACATGTTTTTCGATTTTACGCCATTCCAATTTTTCACTATAATAACTGTGTTGGACGTATTGGTATACGAGCAAACCATTTGGTACACATGTACTTTAGACCAATTGATCATACTCTTATGAGTGCTGTAGGGCATCCCTGTGACCGCTTCTTAAAAATTCATCATATTTCCTCACCAAAATCCCACTCACCGAGAAGTCATTATGTTGTAAGATCGTATAGAGGGCTAATAAATTCAAAATGAGTATAAATTTGAAAGAGTGCCACCGAAGAAAAATAACCACAAAAGTGGGGTTAATCCCTTTATATTCAGTATATTTTTAAAAATACAATTATTGTCACACATTAAATTGGAGGTCATAATATTTTTACTTCATTTCAGCAAAAAAAGTATTGTAGGGTCCAGTGGGATATGAAGGAACTTTCCTACACTCCCTGACTATCTCTTTTGGTTTGATTAGTTTTTATAGAATGCAATATGTATCAGGACTGCACACCATGTCGAAGTAAAAAGTTCATTATGCGTTAATAAATAAGACTTGTAAATAAAAGTTAAATATATTAGTAATAAATATTCCAGTGGCGTATCATTCTTTTAGGGCCCAGCGACAAATAGATTGTTAAGCCAATCCCCGTGACAAACTTTGCAGGTGGGCCTACACGGCATCATGAAATTTTGACAACAGCATAGATTTGCATCGCAGACAGTTTTCCTGCCGCACGTATCTAGTTCCTAGATTGGTGCCCGTATCCCAACTAATTGGTGCCAGACTGCCAGACTATCTCAAGGGAACCATCACCAACTTCTTCCATTCCCATTGCTCCGGGGTGTGGCCGTGGGTTACAGTATCCTCCAATGCACGTCCCCATATATCACCAGTTTGATGCTTAGCACGTGAAAGAAGAGAACGCATTAGGCGGTCGCGGACCCGTCGCATCGCGAACAGTTCTGGGCTGAGCTGCTCGCGGTCTCCCGAGATTCCTTGGAAGAGATCGGAGGAGAACGCGATGCGAGCGAGACGAGCTCGAGAATGTCTAGTGCGAATACATACATTATAAAACATGGGATGGAACTTCACCGCGCGCGGTCGAGTGTAGCATGCGACGGGACCGCGACCGCCTAATGCGTTCTCTTTAATGTGCTCAAAAAGGGCATCAGCCGTGGGAGGGATTGATGTGAGTGACTCTCCCCGCTGGCGGAGAGGTAGAGACATGGCTCGTTTACATCGGCTAAGTCGCGGCGCGGATCGTACATACGAATTGCGAAATTCTCCACAGCTTTAATATGTGCATTAGTTAGCTCTTCGGTGAAGGGTGGACGAAACAAAAGCTTAGGTTACCTCAGGATCTTTCCATGCAGACCAGGCACTCTTTTTACCTAAAGAAACAAAATAATTATTATGAATTATAATATTAAACTCTAACAAGTGGTGCGCACCCTTCGATGTGAAAAAGGCCGTTAAAGGACGTTGAATCATGGATGTTTTGGATGGAAATGTAACATCTTTTTAAACCATTACCAAACAAAACCCACAACTCTTTCAAGCCGTGATCTTGAAGCTCATGAAAATGAGATATTCCGATAATAACCACGTTTTTAAGAACTGAGTATTCCGTGGGCAACCATATATCTCACATGAAGAAGAATTCTCTCATCAGCTTCTTCCATTTGAGAGACACCGTGTAACTGGGAAGAAGATGCCGGTGACGATATTATATTAGTATGAACATTTGTCACAACTTGAAATTGCCTTAGCAACGTTGCCAGGTCTAGTAAAATTTCACTACACCTAGTAATTTTTTTACAACCTAGTGATTCTGTGACAACTTTCCTTATGTTAGTGAAATAGAAATATAATTACCAATAGATTTGGTGAGCGATAATTGTGTTTTTAAAAAATATTGAAAATTAGAGGGTTGGCACTCCTTTTAGTGATCAATTTTGTTTAAAGGCCCTTTTTCATTCATTAGATTTACGATCTTACAACACAATAACAAACCAGTGACTTGGATTTTATGTAGAAATACCTTGAATCTTTAAAAAGAGGGGTAAAGAGGTACCCCACAGTCATCCTAAGGGGATTTCTTTTGGGTACTGTTATTTCGATGTACCGCTTCCACTATATTAGCAATAGCACTCTCTATATAAATAAATAATTTCATTAAACCAAATGAAACATTCAGTATTGACATGAATTAGGAGGGTTGTTTACTTTAGGCTTATGAATTAAGTGTAAATAAGACTTTTAATCTACAGTGCATTTCTTTAATGCCTCTTCCCCCCCCCCCCTCTCCCCCCTTCTATTTTTGAACGAAACCAATTGAGATATTTGAATACGATACAAGATAATTGATGCTTGAATAGTGTGTTTTACCATATTTTAGCTTAAAATTGGCAGATTGACAATTTCCCAGATAGCAGCTGAGAGGTAATTTGAGAAAAAAATAAGGCGTGTGCTTAAGCAACGCCTTATTTCTTATTATTAGCTTTCTAATACTTGAAATATAGGGATCAGAAGTTACACATCTTCCATTGTTTTCACTCTTGAAAATTGTCAAGAAAAATGCATGATTCCCATGTACTAACGCTTTATGCACAGAAGTGGGCATGTAATACCATGGATATACATTCTCAAAATAATTTTGCTTTGTCATTAGAAAACTTTTTAAATAATTCATTATTAATGTCATAATCACTAAAGATTACCTGTAAGATGGCGTGAAAACTTTTAAGAAATGTCTAGTCAATGCCAGCTATGCTCAACGAAACTTGAAAATTTTTAAAATATTGCCGTCATTGGAACTGCCAAAGCTTTGGCTTGTCCACCATTACTCCCAACTGCAAGCGAAGTTCACGTTGGATCTTTTTATTCTCTCCCATCTACTGCTTTTTTCTCTTCAGCACTTGCTTGCCAGTTTTTAATATACAATTTGTAAGTTAAATATAAGACACATTCGAAGAATCTGATCCATGCATCTAAAGTGAATAGTCCAAAGGACCCCGCACATTTGTTATGGAAAATGGCTTTCAGCGAACTTTTCTGAAAATTTGATATGATGCAGTTCTCGATGTTCTGATTAAAAGTTCTCATGGGTACAACTCAATCCTATGATCAGTTTTCAAGTTATAAGTCTTCAAAGTTGGCTTTTCTGGACCTTTAAGATTGATATAATTTTTAACATAATTGTTTATATTTCCTTTATTAGTAAATATAAATAAAAAAAATATATTCTGGGTTTTAGGTCTTATGGTGTCTTCTTAAAACGTAACACAAAAGTTTGTACAGGGTCTTACCTAAAATAGTGGCGACATAGAAATATCAATTTAGAGAAAATCGTTAATAACCAAATTCAATCAATCATGCAGAATAAAAAAACCAACGGCTAGATTTTGTTTAATTTTTAATATGCTATCACCAAAAGCAAACTAAACAA